>VYZW01049579.1:0-15155 GCA_013401315.1 Balaeniceps rex
TAGCTGCGGCCGCGAGGCCCCCGCCGCGGGCTGCCCGCGCCGCGCCTGACTGAAACTCCGGCCCGGCAGCGGGTGGGGCGAGCCGGCCCCGCCCGGCCCCGCTGCTGCGGCAGGAGCCGACACCGCGGGTTCGGTTCCCTCAGCGGGTAGCGGAGCCTCGGTACCGGCGGCGATTCGTCCGCGGCTTTTAGCCTGTTTAATCCGGTTTCCCTGGCAGTTACCGACCTCGGTAGGGAGGGGGGCAGACACGGAGTGCAGCGCGTCGGCCGCCTCCCTGAGGTGAGGCCGGGAAAGGAAGCTTCAGCTTCCCTGAGGGAAGGGAACGGCGGGGTGCGAAGGACGCTGAGGTTCGGGTTGTCTTCACCGCACGGCGCTGGTGCGGCCTTCCTCCTCATCGAGCCCCTCGGTTCCTCTGCATTCTCCTCGGACCTATGCCAGGCTGCCCGCAACGCGAGCAAAAGCAGAAATCTCACCTACAGTGTATTTAGGGTGAATGAGGAGGATACCAAGGAGCTCTGACAGCAGCCAAGCCAGGATTTCTTACTTCCAGCTTTTGACTTAAATTTCTGCATTGCCCCTAAGTCCTCCAGTGAATCTACGCCTGAGTAAAACCCTGTCACAGAAACAAGCATTTACTAATTTTGAAAGCTACTGTTGGTCCATACTGCCAAACTCTGGCAATCCGCAGATGCCAACTGAACAGGCAGAGCTGCCTCATTCAAGCAATCCACTCCCTAAAAGAAAAAAGTCAGTAACATTCACTTCCCTTTTTGGGATTGCTGGGAAAGGGCAGTAAGTAGAGCTAAATGTATCTTTATTAACACAACCCGTGTTTACAGCTTAAATAGAAAATACACACTTTGTTTATGCAGGGCTGTTTTTACATTCAATCTGGATAGAATAAATAATCAAAAAACATTAAATAATGAAAAAAAACCATCAAAAACCCAAACAAAACCCAGAAAACCCAGAAAACCCAGCAACAGTTTCAGGAGCAAACGGATTACTATTATAAAAAGCAACTCTTTAGAAGATGCAATTCCAATGTGGAGAATACAATTGCTATTTGGTCATTTTAAGAACAGGGAAGTTAATCATGTAAAAATGGTACAGCTTTGCTTTACAATCTTAAGAATTAGGAATACTTCAAAGCTGACTAGGAAGGAAATAGGTGAATAAATGAATATACTGAAACAAACTATGGCATTTGGTGCACAGATACTGACTAAGACGTTAAGATCTAGGAAAGAGGTGATTTGAGATGATACTACTGTAGGTTTTGCTATTTCTTTTTAAACTTTAGTAGGACTTTGGGACGCTTCTGTTATGACACTTTTTCTTCATTTTCACCATGTTCTTTGAAATTAGTATTGTTTGTTTGATCCAAAACCAAAGAGAAGTCCTCAGGTTTAGTTAGTGTCATCCATTGCAAAAATGTTCACTCAGACATGTCACCCAGTGTTTAATAACATGCAGAGGATATATTTGTATATACAAGCCATGTATTATGGCACAGCAAGGCATACAAAAATTATCAGATTAAAATGTTTATTAGTACTCTAGTTTGCACAAAAGGAACTTACGATCTTGGTCTCTCCTTCTCGCCCTTGTGCAAGGCCAACAGAGAGACAGTGGCTACTTTGACAACCTTGAACTCCATGAATGTTGCCATCAGGGTGACCCTTCCAACCAAAACCAGCAACGACAACTTTGTCATTTGCCTAGAATTTAGCAGTAACCAGACTGTTAAAAACAATTGTATGATTTAATTGAAATAACAAGTAACAATAAAGTCAAGTAAGGCTAACAACCAAGGCTTGCTTTGGTACACGTACATGCATACAGGCAGTGGAGTAGCTGTACCCCAAGTCTGTTGAAGTACCCCCCAGGTGGAAAATTGGAGCTCAGTGGTTTCACAGTCCGTGTTTACTAACTAGCAGAACGCAGTAGTTCTGCACTACCCAAAGCATAGGGTGAGTAACATTACTATTTCTGAGTGGTTATACTGGATCAGTTAACTTTATTGGTTTTGGATGCAGGTTATTTACCTTGGTGAAGTTCAGGCAACGACCGTTGGGAACAAGAGCTGTTGTTTTCCTGCCGTTCTGGATCAGCTGGGAGCTAACACATTGCTGGATGGCAGAGTTGGGCTGCTTCACTTCCGCAGGTCTGTTTGACAGAGGAGCAAACCGGACCAAGCAGCAGTTTCTTTGCGTGGGGCAGCCTCAGGTTGGTCCCTGCCAGCACCCCAGTACTCAACGTGCCAGACATGGATGCAGCCCCGTCCCCGATGCTGCTGGCTGCAGGTGCCACGCCGGGCTCTGCAGAGGCATGCTTGCAAAGGTGGCCATGAGACACTGCTGTCATGGGGTCCTTCCTCTCCCTGGCTAGGTGTTCTTGCAGTGAAATATCCCATGTTAGTAACTCTGCTGGAAACAGCTGCACGGGAGGACTGTTGGCAACTGGGTGGAAACGGGTTGTTTTCTTTGGAGAATGCCAGCACTGTTACATAAGCGCTTCTAAAATTAAATGTTTCGGTTGGCTGAGCAGATAAATCCACCCCAAATCCCACAATTTATCTTAAAACTCCTGGTATAATCTGATCTCCAGTGTTCCCTATGAAATCTGTCCCGCAGAGCTGTAAAACGAAAGCCTTGACTGGGAGGGAGTCAGGGGCCAACCTGTCTGCAGTGGGTCCCTTGCTCCCTGGCACTCATGCCTGCCTCCCCACTATCCCCGGAGGTGGCAGCTCTGCTCCCCCGGCACGCCGGCAGCCCCGCTCTGCCCATGGCTGGTTGGGTGGGAGCCACAGCTCCCGTCGTCGCTCGTGCTGCTGCCATTTTGGGTCCGTTTGGCCTCGTCTGAGGTGCAGCCTGCCGCCTCCGCCACCGGCCGCTCCTGTTCCCCCCACAGTTCCCTCAGCGCAGCCCTGCCTGTGAGTGTGTGAAATGCTTTCAGTGCTTCCTCATGTGCCTCTTCCAGCAGGAAGAACTCCAAAAAGGGGGTTGAAGGAAAAACAGAGGGAGAATTAGGGCTTTGACTACCTTGTCTGGTACCTCAGAGCCTGTGGCTTTCTCTCACTTGAAGGGCAAGTACTTTACAAAACACTGGCAGGTGTAAAACAAACAGACCAGACCCTCTGGTGTATCCAGTTACATTCTGCAGGGGAGTGGAGATACACGAGTGTTGGGACCTCCTTCTGTGGTGGTAGATCGACCTTGTAATGCAGACTGAGATTTTTTGTGTTTTTTTTTTTTGTGCCCCCCCGAAGGCAGACCAAGAATCGGAAGCTTCATTCTTGATCCAGTCTCCATCCAGACCAGCTACAGTAGGGCCTGGAGTCTGTACGGAGATTTCTCAGGATAGGATGGTGTCCTTTGGGGCTATTAGGAAGGGTGCAAGGAGTAGAAGGGAGGCAGGAAAGAGAGTTGTAACAGGATTCATTTTTGCATCATCCCAGCTTGCGTGATGGAGATGAAGGCTGAAAGGCCTGTGGGCAAATTAGTTGCCCAGACAGAGGATTTTGTTGGAACTGAGACAAGCTTTTTCTAGATATTAAGGCCAATTTTCTGTCTATGCTTCTGTTGTATTGTCAGTGCATTGTGAATATATCTGAATCAGAGGAACAATTCATGTCTCGAAGTAAAAAAATAGTAATGATATATGAAGTGCTAGTACCTTGTACAGTGGCTGATACCCCATACTTTGGTTGAGATGTGTTATTTTAGAAAGCTGCTCAGTTCATGGTGACCTGATACATCACCTGAAGGTAACTGTAAACTGTGTTGAAAATAGATTGTCCCATTGTCTGCCTGAGGGAGATGCTAGCCAAAGAGATAAATTATCCATGTTTAAAATTATGTCTGCAGTCTCATTCACTGCATGCAAACTTAGTGTGCGTATAATCATTGCAGCATCAGGCAGAACAGCTGTCATCTCAGGGTCTCCATTAACATTTATGTGATCATCCCGTTTGACAGGGGGTTTGCTGGACTCTGGTGACACGTTTGGGGATGTGTGGGATGCCAGCAATATCAACTGTCTAACCTATCAGTCACTGATTGATTGTTTCACAAACCTCACAAAACTGTGAATCCTTACGCTGAATATAATTTCCAGCTGCTTTCTTAACTACCTTTTCTGCGAGGTAGATCCAAAAAAAGAGCAGTGTTTAAAGTACAGTAAGATCCCGTGCTGTGCCTCCTCCCTGGCAATGTCTGAACTGCCATGATACTAGGTAAAAAAACTAGTAAGTGGTAGCTGCTTTATCATCAAAGGATGAATTTTGCATGAAGAGTAATCATGAGCAAAAACTTACTGCCGGAGGGGGAAAAAAAGATGATAAACAGCAGTTTAATCCTCTTATTTGGAATATTCGCCACTTTTAGCCCACCATAGCCCATCTTATAGGATGTAAACAAAACTGTTGACTTCTCATTGACTTTGTCCTGCAGGAGGTTCATTGGATGCCTTTGTGGAGTTGAATGTGACCTTGTCTGTTCCGTAAAACAGTGTGTGGGCTTTGTCCACGATCTTCTGTTCACCCTTTGTCCACTGTGTATGTATGTAGTTGAAGCATGTGGTCGAGCAAGCTTGCTTTGGTTGATTTCAGTGTAAAACAGGCAAATGTACAACAGCAATTCGTCAACTGAATCGCAAGAGCTCATCTGATCGTGCCCTTGTCAGGACTACTGCATGTAAGGCTCAATTCAAGTTTTCTTTTTAAACTCAGTAATGCAGAGATTGTGGTTTTGTCATCATTCTTCACCAGAATGAAGTAAATGCTTAGGATGACTTCCTTGCTTTCAGTGGATCTCGTTTCTTTTTAGATACCATGTGAGTCTGTTTATGCTTGAACCTCATAAAAACCCAGCATTTTAAAGAACTGTATCAAATGTTTAATATTATTGTTGTTGTTATTATTATTAGCAATTGTCAAGAGGTAAGAAAAGACTTCTCTTCATGTGTTTCGCTTCTACCGTTATTTCAGGTGATGACTGCTGATGAGTGAATTACTATCAGCACCCGTAGTATTAGTATATACTGAGGAAGTCAGTATATTTTCACTGATTTATACTGGTTTAACCTAGATTAGCAGTTTGGCCTTACATGTTTTCTGGGTTGTCTGAAAACCCCCTTTGTTTCTGAGCAAATTGACGTGTACGCTCCCCCTCTGACTATGTGAAACGGTGGTCTAAGAAGGCAGGTTCCCTCTAGAAACTGATAGCGCCATGGGAACACACAGGCTGGAAATACAATTAAAGATACATTCTGTTGTCACAGAATGGACTGCAGGACATTATCTTGGATTCAGCCTGTACTGACTTTAGCTGCGGCCTGCCATGTGTTGTTTATACTACTTTCACTTTCTCTGCCCTCAAAGGACACAATTTGTTCATTTGCGCCATACTGGTTTGTATTTCAGCATTTTTATTTCTTAGCTTTTGCTCCCATGCTGATGAAGAACACTTAGAACTCAAGGCACCATCAGAAAGCCTCTCTGTGCCTTTTTCCCCCCACTTATTTAGGGGGGACTATGGCTCAGGAGTACTGAAATGCTTAACAGGCCAGTGACATTAGTGGCTTCACAGTTTTTAGCAAGGTGTGTGGCACTTCCGCCTCCTTCCAGGGCTACTTAAAATTTTCAGCTGAGCTGTGTCTCTGTGCTGGTGTAATTATTCCAAGTTTAGCATCATACATTTCTGGTGCTTCACAGAAAATTTAGAGATTATTTTTGCCTGGTCCTTGTTTATCACTACGCTCCCTTATGTCATTTTTCAGGCTGGGATTCTCACATAAGTATGTGGATTCATCCTTAAATTGGATAGAAGCAGTACTACTGGGGACAGGCTGTTGAGTTTTAAGATTAGTGAATACTCTCTATATCACTGAAAGAGAAATGAATTAAGACGGTAAATCCTTTTGAATAGTTACAACGCTAAAACCCCTATCTTATGTCTGGAATGCAAGACAGGTGCTCTTAATCAGTGAAGTAGGGCTTATTGTGTGATCACATCAGCAGGTAGCTGACGTTAGCTGCCGAGCAAGCAAGCAGTGGGTGTGGGGGGGTTATGTGTGTACATAGATAGGTGCATACACACAGCTGTCAGCAGGAGCAGGTTGTGACTGATATTTAAGTGGAGAAGGGTGCAGTGTGACTAAATGTCAGCTAAGCGCTGGTCCGAGCTTCCTTTCGAGAGTGAGCTGCCCGTGCTGAAGGCGGGTACCGAGAACCTGTTTCTGCCTGGGCCCCAGAGTTCCCTCCAGGCAGGTCACCGATCCATGGCTGCGTTCATGAAGGTGGCCAGACTGCACATGGGCATGCTGCAGAGCACTGTCGTTGCACCTGGTCCGCGATTAAGTATCCTGATTTCAGCTTTCCCGATCCTGTGTAGACACTTTGAATGCAAGCTGCAGTTAGCAACGTGTGGAGAATGTGTGTGGGTCATAGGGTTTGAGGAGTCAGCTCACGTGCCTTGCCCTCTCTTTTGCCATCACGAGGACGGCTGATGTGTATTGTGAGAAGGCTGATGAGGACAGAGGGTCTGCAGAAGAGGTACCCATGCCTGCGACCCATGTATCATTTGAGAATGACCCGTCCCAGATCCAACCTGCCGTATTCGCAGTGATGTGTGTGCACCTTGGTGTCTCGGTCTGACAGTCCAGAAACAGAGGCGCTGTAATTCTGTGGGCATTTAACAACTGTGGTCTGGCTTAGAGTAATCTGTAAGTATAAAAACAATTGAGCCAGAAAGCTGGACAGGCACAAAATGAATTAGTGCTGAAGAAATGAAACGACTTCCAAATACTTGACTTCTAAGCTTGCTATGTTCTGCTTTCACATCTGTAAAATGGGAATAATACTGTTACTCTGAAGGTATTATAAGACTTCAAAATACATGTAATTCTTTCTCTGGTTATCATACGGAAGGAGAAGTTTCAGAGCTGTTTGGAAACAGCACCTTCACCTTTCTTTAAGGTTAGGGTTGAGTACAGATAAGAAGTGCTCTTCAGTGTGATTTTAGAGCCTAGAGAGAGCGTCTGATTTTATTTCTTTTTTCCTTAGCAAACAGCTCACATCCTGGTACAATCTCCCCAGAACGTGTAACCTTTCATTCACAAGGAAGCTGGAACATGCCAGCGGTAGGTGTCTGCCGTCGGAATAAATCTGAGCACGCGAAGGATTTCTCCCGTGGGTACCGGTGCGGCCATGGAGTAGCGAATCCCACCCACGATTGGCTGGATCTGCTGCCTGTCACGCTGCCAGGCAGAGCGCGGGCGCCCGGCTGCCCGCTGGACCAGAGGAGCAGATGTGCTGGGTGTGGAGGGACTGGCTCTCTTCTCAATGGAAAGAAACGCTGCCGTTAGGTTCCTACTGGTTTCTTTGTACGTGGGATTCGCAGTGTCCGTGGAGCAAATGATTGCAACAGTGGATGGCAGGTCAGTCGTTGAGTGTGTATCCACGAACTCTGTTGGTGGGGTTGAGTGCATGCTTTAAATGTTGTAATTTGGTCATTTGTGCTGTGTGGAATCAGATTCAGTAGCAGTTTAGAATGTCAGGACGTGATTTTAATTTTCTTTCCAGGTTTGAAAACACCTGGGGCTAATACAGAAATGAATTATTTTGAAGCTGACACTGCATTAGAAATGTAACTTTAAAACAATTTTATAAACAATACTAGAAATGGTTTGAAAATGAGTGTTTTCTGGGCATCTGTCTTATATTTCATTACATTTTAATCACTCTCACACTGACTTTCCCTGGTCTGTGTAAAAACGAAGTTATAAATAGAGTAACAGCAAGGGTGTGAAAACTACTCCAAGAAACATAGGTGCTAAAATATTCTATTTGTGTAGAATGAATATATGAAGCATGAATTCAATATTGCAGAGAAGTATTAAACTTATGAAAGTACTAGAGATTTGGATTTATCATTGTTTATAGTGCTATTTTGCTCTTTAATGAAATATAAGTAGGAAGCCCAAATCATAGCAGGGGAAAGAGAGGACTTACTAGAGCCAAGCATTACAAAAGTAAAAACAGCCTAAACTGTATTAGTTGAATCATGCCCCGAAGTCACTAATAACACACAGATCAAATACGCTGATGAAGATCACAGCTGGCAGTAAAATCTGTGCATTTAAGGCAAGAAGGACATGTGGTGATTTGCTTAAGCTTGTATTAAGAGATCTGCTAGTCAGTTACCAATAAATACTACAATATGTTTTCATTTAAATGGCTTACTTGCTGTTCTGCTCTGCCAGTTTTCAGATATGTTAGTGTCTTCTTAGTATAATTGCACTTTTCTGCAATCAGGAGAGAGCAAGCAATAGAGCATTACATGAACTTTAATAAGTATTAAGAAATGAAGTTGCAATCTTGATGCCAGTGAGTTGAACAGGGATTTTGCCTTTGCATTCAGTGGAGGTGGGAACGTGCCTGCACAGTGTTAATCTGCTAGAAGTTCTATGAGCTCAATTTCTTTTTTTATATTAAAAATGAAAGCTTGAGTATTTTGTTCCGATCCAGTTCTTATGGGGCATCCATTAAAGTGCAGATGAAACCCTAGTACTCAGTACGTTGTAAAGTAATTATGTAAATCTGTCTCCCTATGTCAAATCACACAGGAGGCTACCAAAATATGACACAGAATACTTAAAATTTAAAAACTATAGGAGTCATGGGCTTTGTAGATATTTCTTAATGATAGAACTTAGATATGTTTAAAACTTAACATTTTTTGTTAGGGTGTTTCTTAGAAGGAGCTAGCTTTTGCCCGGAATCTGAGCTCCCAGGCTTACACATTTATCATTTTAATAACTTCATTGAAATTGCTAATGACCAACGTCCCTAGGACTACAACCAGTTCGTTGCTACTAGGTGCTCGGCAAGCATTCATCACCTTTCATCATAACTGTTTTTAGTGTATTTGAAGGTTCACATGTTATTTTCCAATTAAATGCTTCATAAATTAATTGAAACTAGTTCAGCAGCCAGTGAGGTAGTCTGCAGCTGGACAACATTAATATCAGAGTGGTAATTCTGGAGTAATGGAAATACTGCAGTAGAGTGCATTTTGCCATCTGATGCAGTTTGTCAGAGCAGCAGTATGAAGAGTAAAAGACTGTGTGAATATGGCTACCTTTAACCTGATGGCCTGAAAACTGTCTATGGCCTCCACGCTCGATCACTGCTGAGTGCCAGGCTTATTCACGTGGCTCGTCTGAGTGGACAAAAGACTGCTCACACTGAAAGTCTTCAAGGGCTGGAGCCTATATGAACTTTTTCAGACAAACCAGCTAGACTTGGTTATCTTATGTAGATGGATAATGTCATCTGATAAGAGGGAATTTACACTTCTTTATACTTATAATCTTATTTAATTGGGTTTTACGTAGTGATTAGTCATCCCAGTGCTTTGTATTAGGGCTAATCCAATTTCATGTGCGTTCCTGACAAACTTGGTGTGGTAAATTCAACACACAACATACATGTCTGGGTGTATCTGGGCTAGTTATTTACAAATTGGTAAGGAAAAATATTAGTCATCAAAACATATACCATGTGTGCAACTGAATTTGAAGTTTTAGGGCAGAGTGGCTGAAAAAAATAATGAATTTGAAAGTCTAGTCTCTAATTCAGAATGCTAAAAATCATTTGCTCTCACTGATTTCAGGTCTAGCTACTGTTTGCTGATGGATTTGCAGGCAGTGGAGAAGAAGGTTGTAGTGCTAGCTAGTTTCCTGTCTCTTATACATGTATTTACCATTTTTATATAAAAAAGGGAATGCATATATTTAATGTGTTGTTATTTTCCCATTTCTTCTTACAATGCTTTTGTTCTATGAAACATGCTCCAGCTGAGGGCAAAAGGGCCTTGCTGCCAGAGATCACCTGTGAATTCCCCACCTTGCCTTTTGGTTGGAAAGGCTGCTGATTTGACAGCGGGATGGCTATTGAAGGTCACCTGTTCCTGTCACAGATCACACACTTCTGTGACACCTCAGGGTTATGAGCGTCAAAGGCAGCTGACAGACCCTGTAACATCAACATCAACTTGTGCTTGCCCAGAAACTGGGAGGCGATCCTTCCCTTACGCCACTGAATAGATTGTCTGTGTCATAGCGATCCGGCTTTAGTAAGACAAAGCAAAGACTGCAAGCCTTGCCGTGATGGGTTTCCCTCGCCTTTCTCTAACAGGGCTGCATGCGTTGCGCAGGAGGAGAGGAGGCAGCCAGCATTGCTAATCAACAGAGTAGCAAACAGGAGTACTTAGGTGGAGTTACTTCACTTGCACGCCTCCGCCTGCCTCCCAAGGGTGCCTTGCCATGTGGCTGATCGTATTTGTCATGCTGTGGTACTTAGTGCCGGTTCTCAGGTCACTCTCTCCACTGCATTCCTCATGATAGCATGAATATTTCATTAGCTGTGCGAGTTCATCTATATTTGAGTATCTTCATGCTGAGAGCAGAAACTTGACGTTTCTTCTGGGGCAGCATGGCTGCGCATTGCTGTGTTTTTGCATGTGATGTACAGGAGTCAAACTGCATTGTCATGAGCTCCCAACCTATGCCCGCGGGCTGCATGGAGGCCAGTTATAACCGTTCTGCTCAGGATGCAACCCCACAGGGGTGTTCGCAATGAGTGTGCCTCATATATTCATTTCGTGCTCTCCTCAAGGCTTGGTGTTACCTATCAGTTAGCATTCCTTGAGGTGATTTAATTGGCATGGCCATGGTATTAGCCTTATCCCAGAGAGGAAGCTAAGTAATTATTTTTTTTTTTTAATTGACAATCATGAAAACAAAAATAACCCTTCGTCTTCCCAGACCAAGATAAAAACCTTTCCAGTCCAGTGAGAGGATGAAAGGAATTACACAATTTTACGCCAGCCTTCTCTCATCCCAATGTTTTAGTCTGCACACTACAGCATGCTGATTTCCAAACTGGACTAATGGGCTATGGGCTTTTAATTATGTACGTATGGAGGAGCTAAAAGTATAACTAAGCATAACTACATATATATAGGTACAACTAAATATAACTGAAGTTAGTGTAACTAAATAATTTACATTAATTTCCTTTTGGTGTGCCTCATTTTTTTAGCTATTATCATGAAAAAATGCCCCAAAATTGCCTTTTCCAGCCTAAAGGCATGATCTGTCATGAAGGAAGACTAGAAAAGAAAAATAAGGCTGCATCAGATCACAAAACCCATGCTCCTGATCGTTAAACAACCTAAGAGAGAGTTTTACCTAAGCAAGAAAACAAAGTTCAGTCCATTGTAGCCATGTCTTTTGTTACCTGTCTGTCAAACTGAGCATTATTTCCACCCATCTCTGAAGGCTGCTCTCTACTGGGACGAGACCTTCAGGCGGCTTAGAGACCTCAGCTCAGCACTAACCCTGGCTCTGAAAGTATGGTGGTGGGGAACGGGACCCACTCTGAAAGCACACAGCCTACTTGAAGTCACTGGGATTTAACAGCTCCAACTGAGGAGAGAGTTGGTCTCACTATATGTAATTAAAACTGCCAGATTGATTTTAAACAGTGTTACCTACATTGAACTTTTTTGAATGTAAGATCTTTTTAAGGTTCTTTCAACTCAGATCACAGTCACTGCTGCGGTGCTGCGGAGCCTAGCTGTCTGTTTGTGCTGTGGAGCCTAGCTGTCTGTTTGTGCTGTGGAGCCTAGCTGTCTGTTTGTGCTGTGTTACGTCTTCTCTGGAGACTGTCTTCTGCTTTATTGCCCTGGTTGCTGAAGGGACCGAGCAGCCTTCCCCATGGTCTGGAGCAAAGCTGCTCATCAGACCTGGTCCTTGGCGGCAAAGCGACACAGACTCCGCTTCACTTCTGTCTGTTTTGCCTTCTGGGTTTGAGGAGTTTGCAAGGGGACACAAAAGATCTATGTGGCAGCAGAGAGCATGCCTGCGAAAGGACATTCTCGCTGGAGAGACACTGATCAGAAGAAAAAGCCTGCTGCCCTCCTGAACCTCGAGTGTAAACAAGACATTGCTTGTGAAATCTGGGCTTTGCTGAAGCTGGTAACATTACGGGTTTCAGGCGAGCCAGGTTCAGTGTGATCAAACTCCCTGGCTGCCAGAGCCGCAAGGGCATGGCAGCAAGCAAGGCAGGCTCTAAGCCATCCCACGTTTCTCCTCTGTTGGCATTATGTTGTTCGGACTCGTATTTATCTGTCATTAAGGATGCTGCGATGGAAATTATGTTGGGATCACTCCTGCAGTGCATGCTAGTGGGTAGCACAGATCCCCCTACCCAGGGAGTCCATCGGGGACTGGGTTCACCCAGCTGTTCAAGGGCTCCCCAGCGAGGCCAAGGCTTGACCCTGCAGTTCAAATACCTTATGGTACAATTTACACATAAATACTGAAAACTGCTTTTATTCCTTGTCCTTATGTGCTGGTGTTTGCATATACCGTTTCAAGTATTTTGCTTTTGTGGTGGGTTGGAAAGCCGGTAAGAAACAAGGCAAGAAACAAAGATGGAAGTGTATTTCCACGTGAAGTGGCTGAGAGGCACCTCCAGCCCCACCATCGCTTGCGGCCTGGAAGGCACAGTGCAGGCAGGAGTAGGGCAGCGTGTGGGATGATACTCAGCTATGAGTGCGGGATGTCCAGTGTGTTCACCTGCTGGGGAACACTGACAGCAAACGTGAGAAGTGGACACGTGTCATCAGATCAGTAGATCAATCCACTGTAGGGGGCTGCAGGTCCCAAGGAAGCTTCCGTAATGTGGAGGAGGCAGGAAGGTCTTCCTGTGACAGAAGGAGTGGAGTCTGGTCCTAAGGGAGAGCCTGGTTTCTTGGACTTTCTTTGATCTTGTAGGTCTTTTGGTGATGTACGTGAATCTACTGGGCTTAATTCTCTAGCTCAGGAAAGCAGATCACACTTGCACCAGCTGAAGACTTATCCCTAATTTATACCAAAGAAGAAAATCAAAGGATGAAAATTTCACGAGCCTGGTAGTTGTTACTTGAGATGAGCTTTACTTTCTCCCTGCCTTGCAGCTGACTTCCATGGGGTTTGGGATTGCCTGGAACCATTCAGGAGCTGTCTTTAGGTGGCTGTACATCTGGGCTTAAGGCATACTAGCCCAGTACATTTGTTCTATCCTGGAGGAATTCAACACGTTGCTTCTGGTCCTCACTGGGGGCTGAGGATGGTGTAGTGCTATCCTTGTGTTCCTCTGCTTGTGGGCTGGAACTGGTTCAGTCTCTAACCCAGAACTGATGTCCTGTGGAAAGGGAGAAGAGGGGTAACGAAGCCTTTAGTCAACATGATAAGGACATGGGAATGCCTGGCAGGGCTGATCCACCTGAGGGATCTCTAAGGCCTTTTTAGCCTGGGTACACTGGCTTTGGGATTAATTTGCCCTGTTCCTGTGACATTAACCAGCCAAGGATCTGAGTTACATTTTGAATGTTTTATTGAATGAAGAAGGAACGGGAGCTCTCCCCAAGTAAACTTGCTGCAGACTTTAAATCCAGGTGCTGTACAATAAATATTTTTCTCCTCTCTTCTAGTTCACGTTCGCTTGCAGATCAAGATTCTCTGCAAAGAAATGGTAAGGCTTTTTTTTTTAAGTGGGCTGAATGGCTGGATACTGGCTTTGTTAGTGTGGCTGTAAAAGATCTTCATTCCCAGATGTTGCTTCTATTGGCATTAGTGACTCTTCTGTCAAATGTGTTGTTAAAGCATATCCCTCTTTAGAAAATACCCTTTAAAGGATTTTCCTGGTTAAAATAATCATTTACTGACTGACTCTGAGATACAGTGAGAATGTAGAAGAAAGAAGTATTCACTCTCTCTTTTTTTTTTTTAACCAAATTAAAATAGAGTTAAATGTTTGAAGGATGGAGCTGTGAGAGTGTCCACGAAATGATCTGTCATCTGTGAAACTTCAGTCTCCTGGCAAGCAGTCAGGCTGCCAGGTTATTTATCACAGTTTCCCATCTCTGGCCAGTGTAGGGAGAGAAATTCCCACCCATAGTTACACGCTTTTGCCATGCAATTCAACACACACCCTTTGACAATAGTTTGCTGTATGAAGGAAGAAGCAGCTTTTGTTAAGTGTGTTTGTGATGAATAAATATGTGTATAGGCTGAAACCTGTAATTTTTGGGCACTGGAGTTCTTCCCAGAAAGGGTGGCAAGATGTTCAATGAAAAGAAGAGTGAGCTTGTTGTACGAGTAAGGTAAATTAAACTAGAAAATGGATGTATTGAAGGCAGTATTTGCAGTGAGTCAAACATTTTCCAAAACAAAATCAGGTATTCTGAAATACACATTTCGTGCAGGGATAATTATTGTTTGCGTAAGAACGTGCAAGATTACGCTTTTATAAATGATTGGATGTTTTCTTTGTAGGCTAATAACACACTTTCTTCTGCAGGTCGAGATTATGACGGTGGTGTGAAGCCAAAATTTAATGTAAATCAAGCAGCAATTACACAGGTAATGTTTGAAGGAACTGGATCTGTGAAGTTTTTTTATAGCACATTGAGATCTTTTAATTTGCATTCTTGAATTAAATAATATATTGTTTACAAGTAACAGCCAACAAAACTGTCTAAACCATTGTGATGTGGTACCTATTCACCACCTGCTGTACAGGATATCTTCTGCTTTTCTAAGAAGTGAGGTGAGACTTCAGTTGCCATCGCTGGTGCTGACTGGCAGTGAGTTTGGGCATAGGGTCTTACTGAAAGAACCAAATCCTATCATCCGTATTCTGTACAATGCCGTTTGACTGCTGCAGCCAGTAATTTGCATATATCACTTGGTTCTAAAAGAATATCTGAAGCAAAACTGCCGATTGTTTAAATTTGGTGGGAGTTTTTCCTGAGTCCAGCCTGTAGGTGTTGTCAAAAACACCGTAAAAAGCCTCCTTATCAAAAATCCTGCAAATGATGCAATCTAAAGTGAATAATCTGTTGATTAAATGTCTCTCGTCTGTAATTCTGAGAAGACAGCCTTATCATTTATACAAATGACAGTCATAATCAACATTTCTTGCTGGCTGTTGCATCACGTTTTCTGACCGTGATCTTACCTTGCTTTCAGCTTGTTGCTGCGAATACTTACTAATTTTAATCCTAAAGCAGTCTTGTGCCATATGTAAGGTCAAGTATCAA
>VYZW01049580.1:18206-29767 GCA_013401315.1 Balaeniceps rex
CCCGCATATTGCATCATTTTATTGTTGAATGGGTGGTGTCGTTCCTCTTTAGAAGAGGAGAGACTGGGAATGCCCCAGTGAAATAAGCTGCCTCAGGAAGTAAATGTTTCTTTAAACACTGCTTATTGTTTTCATTATGTGTGAGGAAATGTGCGTCTCATGCCTGGGACGAAAAAAAGCTATAACTCCATTTCCTATCTATCCCCATTCTTTATTCTCAAAACCAGATGGCTACCTCCTTAAGGGCAGGTGGGTATCTTCCCCCTGCAAAGGCTTTCCCTTTGGTTTGGGGGGGGTGTAGGGTCAGCAGTGACTTCTCAGTGTGACCCTTGCCTGCTGCTGGAAGGAAGCAGCATCTTTGCACCAGGCGGAAGGTAGCCCACAGTTCCCCCGTTCTCCAGTGCCTTGAAAGCCCTTCAGACCGAGAAAGTGGTAGCACTGCTGTCTCCGCAGCTCCCTGGGCACACGCCGCCCTCCCCAAAGGCCTGTTTGCCTCCGTCCTGCACCTGCACAGAGTGTAATAGTGCGCTTTGAGAAACTGCTGGCATGGGAATGGCTCGGCTCGGCAGTCTCATTCTTAGTAGAGTGACAGGACAGTGCATGAGGTTATTGTGTATTGAGAGAAATAGCATGACTGCTCCCCTTTTATTCTTGCTTATTTTATGAGAACCTGTCCTCTTCTCTTTGTTTTCTGAACATGTTTGTACAAAACCCCAGAAAGTCCATGCTCTTCTGGTTATGCTTCCTACTTTGCTCTCACAATTGCTAAATTTTAAGTAAAGTAAAATAATTGTGTGGTTCATAAAGCAGTGGAGCTGGGGAGCAGTAATGGAGGAGAACGGAGACAGTAGGTAAAGAAGAGGAGATGAGGTTTTTGGTGCATGTGGGAGGAAGAGTGAGGCCGACAGAGGGTATTTGTGTCACCGTGAGTTGTTGAGATGATGTGTGCATCTGGAAGCTGGAATGGATGAAACAGCAAAGAGGGAGCAATTAGGTATCAAGACAGTGAAGAGAGAAAGAGCAAAGATACATAGCATTAGGGCTCAAACTGTATGGGCACCTTGTATGCAGACAGAGTGCTAAGTATGGTTTGAATCCTGATACTTGAAGAGTAGAGCTCTGCTCAGCACAGGTGGCTTCACTGAAATCAGAGACCTTCTCAGGGGGTGAGGACCAGCTGTGTACAGAAGCCTCTCAAAATATGGCTTAAAGCAAATGCTATTCTGTGCCCCTCCAGATAAGCCTTTTAAAACTGTAGAAGTTAAGAGTAGGGTTGGCTACAGGAAGTATTAATCACATAAAGGAAAGTTTAACCTATTTGTGTTGCTCACAGCTATTGATTTTGGTTTGCTAAAAGAGCAACAACATCAAATGTTTGAAACAAAGCTAGCTGTTAAACCAAATTTCTGAAACTCTCTTTCTCTGCCGGGGACTATTGATAGGTTGAACTGTGACTTGATAATACTTAGTTTTACATGTGCACAAGATAAATGGAAGTGCCAGGGTCTCTCTTGTTCTTTCTCTCTCAAAATTAAGCTTAGTTTAGTTTATAAAGATGGCAGTTTGATCAGCTTTTCATGTTTCTCAGAGAAATCATTGCATCTTTAAGCAAAAAAACCCCAAATTACAAAATCCAGTAGAAGCTCAGTGACTGTTTCAAGCAGGTGTCAAGGCCTTGTGCAGGTTAAGCACAGCAACAGCAGATCTTTTTCTTCAGTGGCAAAACTATGCTTGTTGTCTTTGTGGTACAGATGTACCATGTAGTGTCTTGTGAATCAAGGATTCAGAGATGTCTTTCCAGGTCTGCATGACAGTGTCACGTGTGAAATTAGGGTGTTGCTATTCCTGTTCATTGCTAGGGAAAACAGTCACTCAGTGTTGGGTGTTTCACACTGCAGAAGGACAGCTATCTGCCTTAGGGGCTTAATCATGAATTATCAAATCAAGAGTAAGAGAAATTGTTTTCCTTTCACTAAACCTCTTAAAAAGGAGGATCCTGCTCTAAATACCTGTTGCTGAAGTGGGCTGATTGAACTTGATCTCAGGTGTCTTAGCTAATGCATGACTAACACAGACATTTGGAAGTAAACTAGTAAAAAGTAGTGAGGAAAGAAATATTTTAGGTGAATTGAGAAAAGTCCTTCCTTACACACTAATATGTGCTTGTTCTTCTGGGGTTTTTTGTTTGTTTTGTGTGTTTTTTAAACAAAACAAAACCCCAAAACCAACCAAACAAAAAAAAAACCCCAAAACCAAAAAAACCAAACCACCTCTCTTTAACATTCAACATGTAAGGTTCCGGTCTGGGAATTCCCCTACATAGACCAAGGGGAACTAGCAGAGGATCTGGTGGAGAACAGATGAGCAGAAGGAGAGAGAACTGAATATCTGGGGAAGACAGGAGTTCTCTTCTTTTAAGATAGGGAGATAAGAGCCAGGTGAAAAGACTGACTTCCATATAATTCTTGTGCTTCAAAGCCCAATAGCTAATAATACTGTAGGCTCCAAGGGCTTATGAAAGACCAAATCCAGATTAAACAAGTAAAAGGTTTTTTTTTAACATTTTACCAGCTCTTCAGTAGCAATACTGATTTAAACCAGGCCAAGTGCAGGAACACACTATTTTAAATGAAAATGTCACGTGTACTAATCTGGAATCTCCAGCACATCTGGTAGATAGGGTAGCATGGGATTGGTGGAGTGACTCAAATCACATTTGAACATCCTGTCTTCTAATATTTTCTGTTGCTGATAATGAAGTGTTTATATGGACAGAGCTTGTAAATTAAGTAGAATACTGATATTCTTTTTGGCCAACACTTGGCTGATTTAGATAAAGATATATTAGATATACTTAGGATAATTTTTTCTCCCACACTCATAAGCTGTGTTTCTATGGAAAATTTAAAAGGGTGATAATTTCCAATTAAGTAGCAACACTGAAAAGGAATACTTGCTATAGTAAGATTCACAGCTACTGTATAGTTCTTTGTTTTTTTTTTTTTTTCACTGAACCGGTTTGAGAACAAAAAGCAACACTATATAACACGGAATGTATTACCATTTGAACAAGACTGTGTCTCAGGGTTTTGCCTGTTTGTTTCGCTGGGAATGTGTTCTTAAAGCAGACTTTCAGAAGAAGCTCAGGTGTGCTAAATCTGAAGTTTTATTTATTGAATGCACAGATGTCAACAAGGAGAAAATGGCCCCAAAGAAGGGGCCAATATTTTTGTTCTTTATTGAATGGTTTGGCTTATGATCAAGGGATGGCAAAATGCTTCCATATTAGCATTAATTTAAAAGGTGAGGTAATGCAGTTAGATACAAGGCGATTTAAACAAAACAAAGAATTTCTACCCAGTTTCCATTAATTTCTTCTGAACTTCAGACTTTAATATATGCTTAAATCCAATCTCTCTTCTTCAAAATAAAAAATATGGACCCAAATGAGAGGAAACAGTTCTTTCGTTTTGCACTTCTAGGGCTATTTATCTTTGTAACACATTGAAACTGAAGGCCAGCAGCAGTAATTCTGTAGTAGCTTGATAAAAATCACCTGCAATGTACTGATCATCTTTGTAACTGGAAATGAGCTATGTACAAATTTGTTACTAAACATAGGTTTTGAAAAGTCCAGAAGCTTGCAAGTTTTCCTGAAACACTGAGCAGTCCAAAATTGGGGGATGGAATTCCCCGCTGGGACTTTACTTTTCCATTCACTTTAAGACTTTCTCCCTTTAGGAGGCTTTAGAGAACTGCCCATGATGCTGTTTTCAGAGGTAGAGGACAAGAGCTGTGTCTGCTTAACATGAAGATCTATAAACAGATTACCTTAGATGAGTTACCTGAGGCCAGCAGGTGAACAGCATCCTCTCAGTTGCCTTTCCCATCACGCCTTCTTGTGGAAGAACATCAAAACTAAGGTTTTAGCACTTCAGTGTTTTCCATGGGAGAGCAAACTGGCTAGGGAGGCCTGATATTGGATCATATCTATGGATCATCTCAGGACTTTGGTGAACTAATGGCATATTTCTCAGCTGTGCTGTCGTCTGGAAAGCTGTGTCATAAGTGCGTATCCTCAGGAGAACCTGAATATAAAATTTTCAGTGACAATTCTCAGCAAAAGGCAGATGATGGTGGATTTTTTTCTTATCTCAGAGGGAGGAGTAGAGGACACCTTGAACACTGATACAGCCTGGTGTTTTTCCCACAGGCACGTCGCGGATGATACACAGATTGTGTATTGTAAGTTCAGCCTCTGATTCTGCTTGCAGCCTTGCTATGAGGAGAGTTGTCACACAGCAGCTTGTTCCTCTTGAGAACATACACTCGGTTTTGTTCCATAAACTCTAGATTGCCTCCTACAAATATTTTTATTTGGAATTTTATCTTAAGGTTCTCTTAGAGCCTCATTAAAGGGAGGTTTTGAAATCAATGTACTTGTTTCTTCATCACTTTTATGAACTGGGAAACTACTGCTATGCCACCTTCATTCATAACCGGACTGTTTGCATATAGATGTTGATACCTTTTTCAGGGAGAACAGTATTGTTTTGGCATTTGCTCTGTGTAAGAGAATTCAGATGAGAAATCAGAATTCAGAGTTAGGGTTTCTATCATGGTTTGTAGCCAATTCTGCCTGTCCAAATAAACTTTCTCTGTGTCCTGTGATGATTTAATGTATCATTTTATCAAGATAACTAAAAGGTTTCAAAAAATTATTGCCATTGGTGATTATTTCTTTTAAAAATATTAACACACCTTTTATATTATTTTAAAAACGCAAATATCATATTTTATCCTTCATTATGGGTTTTTCTACTCTTTTTTTTAAAAATATGAATAACAAAAGAAACATATGTTTGTACCGTAGATCTGATCTATTGTGTCTGTGTGCTAATTTGTACTAGCTGACCTTCTTTCTTGACCATTGGAAATTTAGCAAAAAGTAAGTGCCCTAGCAAGAATATTATTTCAATTTTAGATTTATTTTGAGTAGCAAGATTTTTGGGATCCAAGATTAGTCCTGGTGCAAGTACATAAAACTCTTCTTCTCCTGAAAGGAGCAATACATCATAATATCAAAATTGTGTTCAGCTTCGTCCTTAGAGTTGTATTTAGGTGGTAGTACCAGAGTAATAGCGATGCAAATCCACTGCTTCCATGAAACCATTCTGGTTTAAATTGGTACAAACACCAGTGTGTATGTACTTGTAGCTATTCCAAATATGAAATAAAGCAGCTAGGATCAAGTCTACTTCATAGCTAATGTTATATTTCCAGCTTCTGTCCAAATCTGAAAGTTAAGAGAATGGAAAAGATGTGGGGTTCAGTCAGATATAAAGGGGTGAAACTGTCATAAATGAAGTAATGATATTATCTGTTCCCAGTGTTTTAGACAAGTAATTCCAAGATACTGGCTTAATTTCAGTGTTTTAAAGCCCTCACTTAATTTGGTCTAGTTTCAGAACTGCTCATTTCTCAAATTAAATTGGGTTATGGTGCTTTTAAAGAATGCCCCGTAAAACCTCTTCAGGTGGAATACTTCCTTTTTTATTTTTTTTTTTGACCATTTCTACTGATGCTGTTTTTAATAGTTTACTATTATTATTGTTTGCTTGAAAATCTATTGAACAGTTTATCTGATAAGAGTAAGGGAAATGACCTATATACAAGACTATGTAGCATGAACATAGGATAGCTGTATATTGTCGAGACATTAGAAAATACATTATAAAGAGCAGTTCCACATGCATTAGGAAATTGTATTTACCATCTTAATTTTTCCTTCTCTGGTTTCTTGTTTGTCCCTCTTTTTGATACTCATTTCCAAATAACTTTTATACCAAGATTATTCTTTTGAATAGTTGAAGTAATTTTTCAAGAAGGTGTTGGTGCAAGTTTGATTGGTTCAGAAGTTTATGCATTGTAATATTCTAGTTGTCTTTTAACAAAATTGGAGTTTTTGACTTCTACGAGTTCTGAAATTTCTTTGACGCACAGAAGTTTTTGCTAGACTATGATATAAAATGGTTGTGTGGAAATCTATTCTGGGCTGCTAAGGAATGGTGTGTGTTTTAGTAGCATGAGATTTAATATATTTTGTGCTATTTAAAATAAGTGTGTGATTAATTTTTTGATGAGTTGCAGGCTACTGCAAATCCAATTTAGGCAAACAAAATTTGAAATATAAATGCGTTAGCTGAAAATATTTAATCATAGACATGAATGTGAACTTATCGTGCTCATTGTTTTACACTTGCAGGTTGACTTGAATTATTAATGCATATTGTTCAGTGGAAGCAGAAGAGACAATAGCACTGACTCGCTGTGATAAGGAACATAGTCTTGCTGGTGGCCAGTAGCAGTAGGAGATTATTTCTCCTTCTTTGCTATCTTGGCACAGCTGACCACCCTTTTCTGCATGTTGCCTCCCTGCCTGCCCCACGTCCTGCTCACTGTGGGGTAGGGAGCAGTGATTGCACACAGGGTGCTGCTGCTGGCGTGGAATCAGTAACGCCAGATCAAAAATGGAGCTTTTTTTTCTCTTTACATTCTGATCCTTTGTGCAAATGTGTATGTTTTAATGCTAATAAAGGTGATTTTTTTTTTTTGGTCAGTTTTTTCCATTTAGGAATAGAGTCAGCTTGCTACTAAAGTTTGCCTGATAACAATGCTGACTGGCAATTAAAATTGCAGGCAGTTGGGGTATTCCATCGTGTTTGTAGCTGTTTATCTTCCTTGTGTCAGAAATCAATGTTGCAGCAATGGAAAATATGAAATGAAGAAGTAAAAAGTTGCATTCAAACCTTGAAGTCGGTGCACGTTACACTGAATTATTAAACAATATAATTTAAAAACTTCAGAAATAAAATTGATGTTGAAGCCTCTCCATTTCACTTGATAATCAGGTAACGGATGCAGAAAAAAGCTAGCTGCACACTCTTTCAGTTACTTTACCTTCAATTATATTTTGATGTATGTGTTTGGTTTAGGTATAGGACACTGTTAGACAGGTTACAGTAAAATTTTGTTAGTGAGGCGCATTGTACTTATGAAGCAATGAAAGAAGATGGTATTTGAAAGGCAACCTGATGGGATGTATTATGAAGGATAGCCGGCATGGTGTCTGCAGGGGTTTGATGTTTGAGACTCGGCAGATCCTTCATCAGCCATTGGGGGTTACATAGGCATCACTTGGACTGAGAGATTTCGGTTACCGATTGCTTGTTGTCTGGGGAAGAGCTGCAGTCCAGAACAAGCTCCAGGGCACTTGCATGTTAGTCTGCAAACCAGGATCCAACCCAGCCCCGGGGCTGGTGCATGGCACTGCGGGAAGGGCTTGCAAATCTTCGGGGAATTCCTGGTGTCAGAGACCAGTGGTCAATAAGATGCAAATATATGATTGTAGAGAGCTTGGATTCCTTCTCGCTCTGGAAAAGACAGGATTTAAGCCACAAGTAGGATCTCCCGCCTATGTTTCAGCAGCTTGTTTGATTTGTGAGGATCTTTGGTTTGACAAATTATTCTTTAAAGGCATTCAAAACAAATAGTTTATCAGGAAAAAAGTCAGGATTAACATTATGCACTGTAGTGCATTTTTCCCTTTTTTTTTTTTTTGGTGTGTGCCTTAATCAGTGTTTTTTTACTGTTACCTGGTAATAATAGATGTGTGCTCAGGGCAAAAAAAAGCTGATTAAATGTTACATTACTGCTTTAGCTGTCATTTTTCAAACAGAGAGCAAAAAAAAGGAGAAAATGAAGAGAATAAACGTCTTCCTCATTCTTACCCCAGTGGCATCAAGACATGTAGCCTTGTCATGAAAAGGTCGCTTAGATTTTAGTCGAAATGATGGCAGCAAGTACTTTGTTTTATGTTTGAGCTCTTTCCTCCTGGTTTTCGCTGTGACAGAGCATGGGGCTGCTCCTGCTTGCGGAGCCTGTTACAGTAATGGGCGTAAGGCAGCGCAGCAAGTACCAGAGCTCCCAGGTTTGACAGAAGGGGAGAAGAATGACAGGAAAGAGAAGAGAAAATCATATCCTAAGTGAGGGTTGTAGGAATATTAAATCTAACACCTGACAAGAGAATACTCCAAACCCAGCAGCCTTGAATATGAATCATTGTAATGAACTCTGTGTGGAAGTATAGCTGAAGACAGTCCAGAAACTCAGTCTAGTGAAAACACAGTTGCTCTCCCGCCTCTGCCTCTGACAGCACTTTACTCCTACTATATTTACTGACACTCAGGTTTTTTTGCTTGCGGTTGTGTTTTTTGGTACTTAAGAATTTGTTTTAAAAGGGTTGATCTATTCTTTTATTCTTTTTTTTTCCCCAAAGTGAGCATTAAGATTTTAATTTTTTTAGGAATTTTTTTAAAAGTAAGATGACTGTGTAACTTAGGTTTTGGTTAAAATTCAGGGAAGGTTTTTCTCTGTGGGAGAAATTGTTTCATTTTCCCTGTGTTTCATTTCTGTGTGAACTTTTGAGAGACGTTATCTGTGTGGCTTTTGCTCAATATTCAATGCGCTGAGAAAAGAATAGTGTTTCCTAATTCATCAGCACATTGGTTCCTTCCTTGTATTCTCATATTTAATTGCTTAATGAATCCTGCCTCTGCTTAGCTGAGATCTCTATGATGTTTACAGCTCAAAGCAGAGTGATTAAAGCAGCGCAGCAGTTTTGTAGGAAACCTATAATGACCTTACTAGATGTACAGTAGTTTTTCTTCTGAGATCCATGATCCAGTCCATATGGAAGCAGGCTGCCAGCTCCAGTGTTGGTGATCCATTTACTTGAGGACTACTGGACTTCTGTGTTCTTTGCGTGATACAAGTGGTGTAGAAGTCGGGTATGAGACATTGGTAGCTGATGGGCCTTTCTTGGGTACACAGACAATTTAAGAATAGCAACCGTTGTTTTTTTTGCAGCATTTGTAAAACCAAAATTTGTTCCTGGTTTGGAAGTATGCATGAAAAATTGCGAATCGCCAGTGGCAGAAAAAAAGAGGAAAAAAAAGAGGAATTTGGGGTGAAATTCCTAAGAATGGGCTGAATCCTAGAAAGTGCTGAGTACTACTACAGAAGGCTGACTGCTATTGCTACTGCTGATTATAGCAGCATGAATGTGCACCTATAGCAGCAGCTTAGAAAGCACCTGTATATATTTTTAATTTCATTTGGAACCACAGAATATCCCGTCACAGAGAGCAGGTGACATTCTTCATCATGCTTATTTAAAGCCCTGTGCACTGCTGCAAATTTTAAATTCTGGTGATAGGAGCTAAGCCTTTTCAGTTTTAAACGAACTAAGGATAGACCTATTTTAAATAGTTAAACAGCATCTTAGTAAGACCCATGTCCAACTGCAAAGCAGAAAACTATTATGGGCTGGCAGATGATTTGCTAAACAGAGCTGCAGATGACCAGAAGAGAGATGTCTGCAGTGCATTGTACTTGGTATATGATAGCAGCTGCATACAGTCGTGATAACACAGGTGGAAACACATGGGCAGGAGAGAATAGTTTGAGATGTGAATAGATCCCCTAGCTAGCAATCTGCAGCCGTACAAAGCCATGGATTTGTTCAATATGTTTTTGCAGTTCCTGCAGGACAAAGGAGAAAAAGAGAAAGCACATAAATACAGGTTATGCATTTTGTTGCTGGTAACTGGTATTTTTTATTAATGCTGAGACAAAAATGTGTTAGCCAAATGCATCAAGCAAACCAAGCAATTCTCTGCATATCTGCCATATATTATCACTTACATATTACTACCAGCACTCCAAGTCATTCATTAAGCAGGGTTCTCTTATGTGTAGATTATGCTGGCAGGTTAATTATGGTTACCAGGTTACTGAATCAATAAATGAATGAGGGTAACAGATTGCATACCTAGAAGAAGTTGTGTAAAATTAGAAAAGGAACAGAGGGGATATGCTAAAGCAGTTTAAGGGGAGATGTCATAAATCTGAATTTAGGCAAAAACATGGATTAATTTCAAGATCTGTTTGAAAAAAGGAAGAATATTTTAAATGCTAATTGCAAGGAATAATACAATAGGAATAATAATAGGAATAATAGTTATGCTTTTCTTCCCCAGGTATTGGTACTGTGTATAAATGTATTCCCTTTTTATGCCCTCATCTTACTCAGTCTGCAAGAGTTGTATCTGTTCTGTAGAGTCTTTTCCCCCGCCTGAATTTGCAGGGCTATTGAAGGTGTGATAAAATACTTGCTTCCCTTCTGCAAAAAAGCTTCAGGACTAATTAGCTCAGAGCCAAGACCTTCCTTTCTGTGTTTGATATGCTGTTCATATCCTGTCTCACAGTGACAGGAAGTTATTTCTCTTTACCAAAAAAGTAAATATAAATATAATATAAATTGTTTCCATTGGTTTTGTTGTGTTAGAATAATTTTTGTAAAAATATATTCACTAATAATTAGCCCTAAAATTGGCCTCTCAACTTTGGTCACTAAAGGGAAATAGTTCACTGGTTCCTAGCACAAGAAACACTATTTAACATGAAGGACATTACTCAGAAAATCTTTGGTTTCTTCATTCACATTGCCTATGAGAAACTCTTCCAGAGATATCATGGGCTGATAATATGCTCTTGACGTAGCTCTTCCTCAGCATAGGTGGAGCTGAAGGGTATTTACTCTTGCCGTAATTTCAAACATTACTGGACTGAACATATGCTGCTCCCAATAATTTGGGTAGCAATTATTGGCAGTGGCATTGAGTTCCCCCTTCTGTACTCTTCCACTAAGCAGGACAATGAAACAGTTGATTTTTTGGTTATGTTTCCATTCCCTGGTTCACTGAATGACACTGGAGTTATATCAGAAAGGAATCTGACAGATAGGAAAGGTGGTAGTTTGACAGACGGAGCTATTTCTGAGGAGTGGAGCTTAACACAGAATATTCAGGTTGGAAAGGTTGTAGTTTGTGGTAATGCCAAGGAGTGCAGATTCGCACACTGAGCTAGTGCTGCAGTGTGCTTGCGCCCTTGTGCTCTTAGTGTCGTATCTTCTAATAACAAAAGCATGAAACGGTACCTTGAGGCTCTCCATCTGAGCAGGGTGGCCAAGGGCATGGGTCTCCTCTGTTTCCAGTTGTGCTGGTTGAAAAAGCTAGTGCTCCCAATTGCATATCACAGCGTCTTTGCTGGAGGTGTTGGTCCTCCTGACCCATCAGAGCTCAGTGAGCTACTTGGATGACCGTTCCTTAGTCTGGCTCAGTTCACAGAGGCAGGATTAACTAAAAGCCTTTAGATAATGTCTTTACTGACTTAGTTCCTTCTGATGTGTATAAGCTAGAGAGTACTTCCACGTGCAGCGCACCTGGCAAATTTGAGGGGTCTCCAATAAAGGGATAGTAACCTTTGGGTCAGAAGAGAAGGTGTGTGCAAGACCTGTGTTCTGGCTGACCACTTTCCCTCTACAAGCCCCACCATCCATTTTGGTCACCCTGCAAGATAAATTGTCTTTGGTCCATGTGTGACCATCAGCACTTCATCCCTCTGTGTCACTTTCCACCTTTTCATTTGTTTTTTTCATC
>VYZW01049586.1:20562-37426 GCA_013401315.1 Balaeniceps rex
AGACAGATTAGTAACTTGCTCTAAAGAACTAGTGCTGACTTTCAACCACTGCAACCATGTGCACCATTTCAACCAGTATCAGTGGAAAGACGCTTTAAATATAGACAGTCTTAATTGTATTTTGATCTATTCTTCCCAGTGATCTAGCTTGGAGATTAAGAATACCATTTCTGTTAACAACCAAGAAGCTGAATGTCTTACCTGATTAGAAGTACTTCATAATGTGATTAGTTTCTACGTAAACTTACTAAAGAGTTTACACTGGACTCTAAAGGGACTTCAGAATACAGTTTGACATTGAATTCTATGAAAGGCCAAATTTTAAAGAATTACCACATCATTTTTACAACTCCAAGTTTCCTGAAGTACAGGAAAAACATCACTAAAAATTGTGATCTCACACCGCAGATAACTGGATTGCAGTTTGGCTACTGAGAGCTTCCAGTTCAGAAATGAATTGCAAAGAATCAGAAGCATTTTCATCCACAATGAACAGAGATGAAAAGGTATTGCTCTGAGGTAACAGGAGTCCTAATGCCAAGAAAAATTCTGAAATACTTTATTTATTTTAAATCCTTTGTTACTGTAGGCACTTTTACACACTAGCTGTCACATACAACCAATACTTCAGTGCGTGCATGTGAGTTTTGTTATTTAGGTTTAAACCAACAGTACATTTTCAAGATAAGAAATACCAAAGCTAAAGATTTGTACTTGCTAAAATGCCAGAGCAAAAATAGCAGTCCGTCCTCACTTCTCCCACGAGGAGCGTTGCAAAACCACTTTTAAACGGAATTCTTTAACTGTTATCCTGTCTACTTTACCTCTGGAAATATTTATTACAAAAATTCTAGGCTGCATGATTGAATTTTTCTGAGTCATTTTTTTTCCCTCCTCTACATCCTGAAGGATACCTCTCTCCTCTAAAAGCTATTCTGGTCTCTTCCTATCCTGAGGGCCGAGCTGTAAGAAACTCACTTCCTTCCCACACTGGTTATTTTTCTTCTTAATAGATGCAAAGACTGAGCTCTGATAAGACATTTAGTCACTGGGAGGGGGGCAGATGAGAGCAGAAACCCTTTAGTACACTTTGAGAGATTAAAGGAAAATGCTGATTCAGGCCAGGCCAGCTGTCAAACAATTTTATGCACAGGATGTTTAACATTCATAACGTCATCTCATTGCTACTCATTACAGTCACTACACATTCTCTTATAAGAGAAAGAAAATCCCTGTTACGTTCAGTTATAATCATGGAAAATACTCAAAAATCATCAATTCCATTGGCCAATATTAAGTACTTTATTAGCTTGGTCGCTCCTCTGTATTTCATCAAGCCTACTTTTTAAGTGAGGCAACTGAACATCTCCATGAACATCATTCACAACATGGTATAGCTGAAAAATGCACTTTTGCACAGGTTTCTTAAGAGCCATCAATTAAATGTGAACATTATCGTAGATTCATTGCACCCAATAATATTGACCAACATATGACCAATACAAAATGCCAATGGAGAAGCATTTCACTGCGGGGCTGTTTGTCACACTGGACAAAGCCTCGGGATGCTTGTTCAATGCAGGTGTTGCTTTTCCCTCTGCCAGGGGTAGGAAGAAAGAGCTAGAAACAGAGGAAAGAAGATGCAGCCTGACATCAAAGCCAGCTGTTGTCTATGTTGTACCTACACACAATAACTCCAATCAACTACAAGTGCCTTGGAAATTCTACATAAAAAGTGACTGGCCTTTCTCCCCCTGTACATATTATTTTTAAATAATTCATTACATCCCAAATGTTTCTGCACAATCCCTACATGCCCCTGTTCTGCAAGGTTACAGCTGAAAATGTAGTAGTTTTTAATCTTTCAAGACAGGAAGTAACTTCATTTAAACATGAAGAGCACCATGTATGGTTAAAGAAGGCTCACTGACTACATCTTTGAACTTACTTTGCCAGTTTTGCACCATCTCCGAACCATAAAAACATTATTCCCATTTTACAGATGAGGCTGGAATGAAGCCAGATTTGCCATCCATTCATATTACAGTATATAATGAAGCCTATTTAACCTCAGGGCTAAACAACAGCAACACATATTGAAAAGTAATATTACCACTACTTCAGTTTCAGACTGAAGACAAAAATACTGTTCACCACCTTTCCTTGAGGAGAATTTTGAACACCACAATATCAAAAACAAGTTAACTAAACAGCAGCTTCTCCATAATCTAAAATTAGCTACAAGTCGTATCAAAACTCAGTAACTTCTTACTACTATTTCCAACGTCAGCATGTAGGAAAGGAAGTTTCACTTAAGAAGATCTGCTGTTGCACTGTCAACATTATTTCAAATGTGTTCAAGGTTTCCCTAAGCTTTTTAAGATAAACCAGCATGGCAGTCTGTGTCAGTTTTATCCTTCATTGCAAGAAGTAGTCACAGTATCCTTGGCTACAACCTTCACTCCTGTAGACTATGCAAAAGATTTCCTACAACAGATCTTATCTAACCTTCTTTGATGTAGCCAGAAGAAATATGTCATTAAAGGATGCACAGCATTTCTTGTTTCTGCTAATCCAAGGTTACTCAGTCCACAGCTTAAGGGATCAAAGAGATGAAAAGGTTACAAAGGAAAAAAAAAATGTTAAGTTTCTATAACTGCTATCTATAGCTCTTCCTAACGATTATATACTACTGCATCATGACTATTGCCCAGACTTCCAGACCAAAATGAAAAGTACAGATTTTTTTATTTCCTCTCCCCTCGTACATACAGCAAACAGCCATAAAGAGCCAGGTAATTATGGTATGTGTGTGTGTTAATATGCAAATTCAAAATAATGATAATGAAAGCTATTGACAATCCTTATATATTATCAGCAGCTTAGGACAAAAAGCTCAGCAGTACTTATTAAGCAGTAAAACAGGAGACCAGCAAAGACGATCAATACAAATCATCTCAAAACCACTACTCTGCATCTGGTGCCATCATTTTAGCCATTATGGGATAAAAATGCTTTTCGAATAAGCTAACATTTCCAGCAGATTGCATCTTTCTCAGTTGACCTTCAGCTACACCATTATCCCCCACCCCCATCACCACTGCATACAGAGACTAACAGTGGAGCTAGAGACAAATCTCACAGCACCAAAGTTGTGCCTGCCACCAGTGCTGACCCCTAAAGCCAGAATTAAGGCCCATGAATTTCATACCCCATGGACACCTGCAAAGGCCAATACCTTGTTTCTGTCTAACCCATTTCTTGCTACAGAATAGCATCTGCTTGATTTCACTTGTAAAAGGCGCACATTGAAGCATCTGAAATATGTAATTGTAGTTGTGATGATTCCCATTTTGTTGTGAAGCTATATACCAGAAAAATACTGCTATTACTAATGCATTAAATTGGTTATATGCCTTATAACCTAAATTGCATTGCTTCTAAGCTTGTGGTCTGATCTGTCCCTGGATATGCAGTTTATTTTCCTCCACAAGAAAAAAAATAGTACCATGAATATATTTCAAAAGCAGATAAAACAAAACAGAACTCCATTCCTAATTATATTAAGAGGAAATAGAAAGTACAGATTGTCTGAGACCAAAAAAAACCACTATGTAAGATCTTGCTAAAGCAGTGCTGGGTGAAATACCTGGCCTGTCTTCTCCTTAAGATGTTTCATCTACAGTTAAGCTTTACCTTTTAACAGTAAAGAGCATTTATGGCCAACAGCATTGAATGAATCATTGAGCAGGACCAGAGGGCAACACGTGCTGCTGAAACAGTCCACAATACACATGCATAGCTGGGAGGAGTGTGACCACACACATCGATACATACCCAAACCCTCCTTCCTATACACTCTTCTCAACAGACTGTGAACTCTCAGGACACTTACAATATGACATTTCAGAGGTTTGGTGTTGGACTTTTTGTTTAGGGGTTGGGGGGGAGGGATTGGTGGGGTTTGCTTATTTGTTTGTTTGGGGGTTTGTTTTGTTTGTTTTTTGCATTTGTTTTGGTTTGGTTTTTCCCCCCCCAATAAAATGCAATAGCTAAAGAGTACACATGGCGATAGCCTGACTAAAAAGAAATGAGATGGGGCTTTACAATATTGCCCAGCATTCCCTATTCATGTTAAGACAGAAAGGAGTGATTCTATCATTATCACATTTCTAGGTACACAGCAATGCTTTTAAAGACCCACCTCATAGTCCACGTAAGAAACCAGGACACTGAGGAGTGCTGTTTGCACCAGCTCCCTTCAGATTCGGTCCCTGAAGTACACAAGGTGCAAATGGAATAAGGAAGAAACAGAAACCAATGAATACTGGTTTCTGAGGAACTATTTCTCACCGTAGATGCCTCCTAATTTCCACCACCCATGCAAATTGCACATAATGAGGAAAGGATGTTTGAGCCATAGCATATAGTTTGAACTACATATATTGTCTCTGATTAGCATTTCAGAGAAAGAGAGTGATTCGGACCCAGGAGAAGTAGGAAGAAGGTGGAAGATGGGAATGAAAGGACATAAGCCCTGGTTTGGGTCAGTCAGAGAGACCAACAGGGTTGCCAGGTAAGAGACAAAAGAGAAAAGAATTGGGGAATGGAGACGATACTAAAATGATTCATGAGCATTTTTTTCCTCCAATACTATCCCTCACTCCTCTCCACACACCCCAAAAAAATTCCCATTTCTTTCCATAATATTATTTAGTCCTGCCAGGGAGTCACTGTGAAAAGGTAAGATTTGGGACAGATGAAAACAGTCCCAATTACAAACAGTTAATTTGAGCTGATGATCCGTTTTCAAAGGTAATGTACTGCTGAACAAATGTTGTCCAAGGACATTTCCCAGCTTTGTTTCCCTACACTTAGTTCACAGTCAACTGAAAAACAAAATGTGCCAAGGCACAACTTCACTCAGTCAACTTTGCTCATGGCACCCATTTAAAACTTATCCTCCATCTCAGCAAACATTCAATCCAAAAGCAGAGATACACAAACAGAGGGAAAATATAATAATAATAATAATAATTAAAAAATCCAGCAATACAGCCCAAGTTAAATGTTTAAAGGCCTGACTACACTGGCTGCTAGAAATTTTCAGAACAAAATTCTTGTCTTTTTAAGCTCCTTTTCCTCTAAAGAGTCCTCTTCACCCTTTTTGTTCTTTATACATATTCTTTATACTTTTATTCTACATACATAATGCACATGGTCTGCCCTGCAAAGAGATAAGACCAAGAGAGATGAATTTTTATGTATGCAAAAATGTACTAACAGTCTCAAGAACACTATTCTCTGCATGGTGATGCAAGAGTGCAAATTTTATAGTGAGCTCTTAAAAAACCCACATAACATGTTTGTCTGTCTAAGCACGTGTAGTTCATTAAAGAGATAAACCAGCTTTGACAGCTATAGCATGTTCTGCGAATACAGCATGGCTATATATATTTTTTTATCTTGGTTCATGCAAATAGCTCCATTCAGTTACTAATTTATTCAAAACTGATGAACCCACAGGGAGTTGCAGAAACAGGAGAGCTTATTTTCCAGTCCATCAGTAAAATGAAAGTGTGATCTCTTCTAGTTCCACGAACAAATCTGGAGGGACATGGGTAAGCAAAATCAATTAGACCTAGTCCCTTCACTACAAATACCTCCTTTGGTAAGTAGACTTTAGGGGGAAAGTTCTTATAAACACATTTTTTCTTAGTTATTCAGAATATGCAAGACAACTGGAGCTCAAAAAAAAAAAAAATCCATCATTCATATGGATAGTCATCGAATTGTCAAGTACTTTAGGTTGGAAGAGACCTTTGGAGTCATCTTGTCCAAGCCCCTGCACCATGCAGAGCTAATTTCAAAGAAAGATCAGTTGCTCCATACCTTGATCAGTCTAGTTATTAAAGGCTCTACAAACAGAGAAACCTGGGAAACCTCTTCCAATGCTTAACCACTCTGTGAATACTACTTTACCTCTTACCTAATCAGAATTTCCCTGCTACAACATGTGACTGTTGTCTTCTGTTTTCACTACACACCTCCAAGAAGATTCATCTCCTTTAAATGCCCTCCTTTAGATAGCTGAAGACAGCAAGCAGATCCCCCTTAGTCCTCTCATCTTCCAGTTGAGCAAACCCAGCTTCCTCAGCCTCCCCCTGCACTTATGCCCTTGACCCCAAGCCATCTCAACATTCCTCTGCTGCACTTGCTCTTCTTCATAAATCCTTCTCTTGCACTGGGAAGCCCTAAACTGGACGCGATTCCCCAGATGCAAGCTCCCAGGTGCCAAGTAGAGGGAAGCCATTGCTTCCCTTGACATTCTGGCTGCACTTTTGCTAATACAAAACAGTATGCGGTTGGCTTTCATTGTCTCAAGAACGCAATACAATAATATCCAAGATACTGCAACACAATAATATTTAACCAAAAGTAGCCTGATAAAAGATAGGCTGAAAAAAAATTTAGGAAAAAATCTTGCAATTAGAAGTGTCATTCACTGTTTTCTAACAAAGTAAAAATTAAGACTGTACACAAGTAAACATTGGAAGAAGAACTAGCATATTTAATAAAAAGTTAAATATCATACTAAATAGTTACATACTTAGTCACTATCCAATATATCCTAATAGTTATAGGTCAAAAAGAATAAAACATTTTTTACAGTTAGTTATAAAAATTAACACCTTAGAATCATTTTGTTATCATGAATCCATTGTGTTTTTAAAAAAAAAGAAAGTGTTGCTAATCCAGGTTGCCTTTTTATACTACTTTTCTTCAGTTCACACTAGCTGCACTAGATATATCTACACCCTCAAAACAGATAGAGAACGAAGCTTTCAAAGAGACTGCCTGAGCAGCCTGAGCAACGGCACCCGTGGAACCAGTGTCCTGTCAGCCAAGCAGGCTTGGCTCTGAAAGGCATCCGGCAACCGAATTGTGGTCTCCATTTATGAGTCTGAGGATCAGCAATGAAACCCCTTGTGATGAACATCACAAAAAAGCTGAATATACTCTTACAAACACTCAGATCACAGCAAAGTTAAATGTCATGAGACAGAATATTTCTGGCAAGGCATTTCCTTATGGACTCTTAGAGAAGACTAAGCCATCTGCTTACTCAAAAATCAATCCCAATGAGATTAAATGAAACAGGATAGTACTGCATGAGATCACAAGAATAGCACTTAGGTGTTGCAGAGTAGTATTTTGCCAATGGTTGAGCTCAGGATGATGGCAGTCACTGTAAAAATTATGAATTTATCACCATCAATGAGCAGTTGAGATTATAATTTAGAGTACTGTCCCAGAAGAGAAAGAAGATGAAAAGAAGAAGTGGAAAAATCCTTTAAAGATGCTTTCTACCAAGTGTCAGAAAGCATTTCTGCCAGTTTTACAGAAAATGAGTATCTGGCAAGATAATAAAGTAGTCTGTTTACTCATCTGCAAATCACATGAGTACGTACCAGTGGACTATCTCGGGGTTTGACAGAGACAATGCAACACATCAGTGATTTTCTGGAATCTCAGCACATCACAACAAACATGTTTATCCACAATAAAACTTATTTTCTAAGCATTATCAGTAAAATGTAAGTGTTGTACAATCTGAGTGTTGTGCTGCAGCAACGTTTATTCAATAACTGAGACAAAAAAGATTTACCATGTCTTTCTGACAACAAAGGTTTCTAGCCATTTTTTGGTATTGCTCATTGTACAAAAAAAATAACATTTCTATCCCTTAGATGTAAATTATTTTGGACATTTGGGAGGGTAAGACACTAGACTACATGACCATTGCAAACGCTATCTTCCACATTTTGAAAGATCTGTATTCTTTCATTTGGTATTTCTCAAATTTTTTTTCATGAAACATGAAGTATCAAGCACTGATCCTGCTCCATGGCTGCTTCTGGCTGAAAGCCCTGCTAAAATAGATATTCTAGTTCTCGCCTAAAATTACAAGTGATTTTAACAGACTACTTGCTTCAGAATAGAGAGATGAGAGGCAATATCAGCTGAGTGTCTTTGACAACCTGCATTGTCAAGAACTAAAAACATATCTTGTAATAAAAAGCTCTACACAATTATATGGTAAACAGTATAGGAAGCTCCCTCCTTTGTATATGTCATGTCTTCAACATTAGTTCTTCTATTTTATTTTCCCTATTCTATTGCATAGTACTTGATGTGCCCTTATTCCTGTGTGATAAAAGTGAAGGCTAGTCAGCAACCATGGAGAAATGTAGTTTACTCATAAAAACAAGCAAAAAAAAAAGCCCACTGCAGTGCCTGCTTATGCAGCAATGCTGAATCTCATCACTAAGAGAGTCTCTTCATCTTCTGAAAAGACATACTGATCTTAAAACCCAGTTAAAAAAAAAAAAAAGAAAATAAGCTAGAAATCAGTTCAGCTGGTAACACCTGCCTTTGATTTCCACCACCAGTTTGTATAGTTCAACACACATCCACTTTCCTAATCCTTCAAAGGCTCCTCTTATCCTTACTCCGAAGAAACACCCACTAGACCAGAGGTCTCCTGACCAGCCTCACCCACCAGGCGCCCACACACCCTGACACAGCCAGGACACATCCCACAGGTCCACAGAGCCCATGTACCCTGCGTGCAAGGGGCACGGGAGGATGCCCCCAGGCACACACTCACTGCTCTGCCCTCCAGCAGCAAAAGCTGACAGGGACCCAGGCAGGAGGTCACATACGCTATCCTCTACAGCTGACCTGGAAGCAGCCTTCAGAGCAGTGCTGACGAAGGCTGCTAAGCTTCCCACTCTACAGCTATCTGTTAACAAAAGAAAAAAAATTAGGAAGTAAATGCAAATAAAATACTGCATTTTTCTTTCTCAGGATTCAATAGGATTATTGCATTTTGCATCACCACAGAAGTTTGGCAATAGTCTGAAGTCAAAAACTCCTAGGACACCACGACACTGCACAGGTGCAGAGGCCACAAAACTACACACAAGCGCTGCTTTGAGAGTCTGACACTCTTCTGTGGAAACCAGACTTACGGTTGGATTTATGTTTTGGCCATAAATAAACTGCAAATATCATTAGGACTTTTAATAACCTGATGCAGTGTGTGATTGGTTTGTAACCTGATGTACTAATTCTCCCCTATAGAGTCAGATTGTGAAATCTTCCCCTCTGATTGTATTGTTTGGCTTCAATTATTATTGTTAATTAATTACTTGTGCTGTAGATGCTGCAACTCTAACATCACTTAAATAGAAACTTGCTGTACTTATAAGGCAATCTAACTCCCCTGCTCCCCCTCTCCCCTGAGAAAGCTGATGAAGTGAACACTGAGGAGCACTTCAAGAGCTGTGGAGGAAAGACAATTTGGCTCTTCAACTTTTCCATTGGCACAAGCTGGTCCTTCTCTCTGGAACAAAATCTGACCTTCCACTGGAGGACAGAATGGCAGGGAGAGCCCTCATAAGCACAGCCCACCTCCTAAACTCAATTCATGCCCTGTCAAGACACCTTCCTAACCACCAACGTCCCTTAGGATGGATGCAGAGCTTATCCAAAACCCTGAGACTAGATTTTAACAGAAAAATGTTCAAGAAACCAAATGATCTCTTTTACATTCTATAGGAAGAAAGATGAAAAGTGAGGTGGGTGGGAATGATCATAACTGCAGAAATTATGCATTAGGTGAGGTAGTGAATATATCTGTCTTCAGCTTTCTAGGAGCCACAGATGCACAAACTGCAAGTCTTGATTAAAAATAAAAACTGAAAAAAATAGCAAAGTACTCAAGCAGCAGTGTTATATAAACCTAGATTATATTTTTGTCCAGTAATATAATATCTTACAAAATGGATAATTGAGTGAAAGTTAATACTGTCTAATATATTTCAGATTATAGGATGTCCTAACATTCCTTTCCGGCCTTACAATGTGAATTTATGTGAAAATATATTTTTATTCTGATTTTACTCCGATAGTTCTTCTTGGCTTTGAAAGTGTTTCAGTTTAATATTTTCTAGCAGAACATGCAGGCAACAGCATACTTGCCTCCTCTTTTCTTTATACGCTAGATATCCATAACATATTTTTTTGACATACAACCTTTTGCAGCTGGTACTCCAAGAACAGTTCTCTTGCATCTGTATATTACCTTCTTCCAGAAAATAGCATCTGGGGACTTACAGAATGACAGAAGCTCTTCCCCCTGTGGGCTAGATTTTGGCATTAAAAAGCAAATGCTGAGCCAGAAGTTTCCTTCACTAACACAAGTGCAAATTCAACCCTGCCACCCCTCAAAAGAAACTTAATTTACAGCAGTAAAACTCAACGTCAGAATCAGACCCTCTATCACCAGCTAACTAGCAACCCCACGTTTAAACATACTCAGCATCCCTATGTGCTCAAACGCAGAAAGGTGACCTTTTCCATCTCAAACACACAAATTTCTACATTGCTACAGAAGCATCTGCCTCTGTCTCTCCATGTAGGTTAGGATGAGATTTTTAGTTTACCTTTAAGGAAATAATAGCACAGCTATTTTTGAAGACTGTGTATAGCTACTAGTTCAAAGCCGTGTATCAAACCGTAGAGTTTCTTGGCACAGTTGTCTTAATTGAGTGTGGGTTCAAACCAATTTCAAAACAGTGTTTCAGAAAGACTTCAATTATTAATATTACTCTCATATTAGTGTCATTTTTGTATGAAAGAATGTATTTTAAGTGTTAGTAGTCATGCCTACCGGGACTATTATGTTACCTGCACAGGATTCCCTGTACAGATAAATCAATGAAATGTCACTTTGACTTGTTCAGAGTTGAAGAGGAAGAAGCAGCAGGGGAACCGACACAGGCAAACACACAAGATTATGTGAAATACAGGGTGGAAGTGGAATCACCTCACACAAACCTCTGAACAGAGAAGAATGCTTTCTCAGTAAAAGGTCTTTGTCAGCATAAGGAAGGTCAAAGCTAAGGTTAGGCATTTTATTTCAAAATATTTACCCCACCTGTTTCTTGTTTCCATTCTGTGCAAGAGATTTTAAGGTATCAGAAGACTGAGAGAATGACAAGTATACCACTGCTATCAACAACTTGAAAAGCCTATTATTTCAAAGGAGCTCAAGCTGGTTGAAATGATGGGATGGAGGCCCTACCACACCTCAAGTTCAATGGCAGAGACATACAGAAAAAGGAAACAAGATTTTTTTTTTTTTCCCCCCCCCCACTCCAATTTTACTCTAGGTCAGCATAAACTGGATTCCTCCTTCACACTTTTGATCAATGTAAATTGAGGGCTAAATAAAATACTATGTCTCACTCCTTCAGTTCATGCAAAAATGAACCCTTTCAGAGAACCACCAGTGGCTGCCTAGCACGCAGCAGCTGAGACACGCAAGGGAGGACGCAAGGGAGGACGCGGCGCCGCAGGGCTGCCGGCGTTCCCTTCCCAGATGGACTCCAACCCCCTTTTTTCCAAATCCGAAACACGATCTCTTACCTTTCAGCAAAGTGCTGTTACTACCAGCTTCGAAGGCTTTCCAGGGGTCAGCAGGGGACAGAGTCTTTCCTGCTGAAACTACTGCCAAAACATACTACACATGCAGAGTCAGAGGAGAGGAAGAAAAGGAGGGGAGAGAGCTAGGAGGGCTGTCGAGCCAAGTGCCTGAGGAGCAGGGTGCTCACCCACAGGACAGGATCTTGGCTCCGGCCTGATGTTTAGTGAATATATAAATAATTTTGCTAATCATTTTAGGTAGTTTTATTTCCGAGTAGTACTGCAGGACTAAAATCTGCAGCCCAGAGCTGTGACTCCCATTATTGTTAAAATCATGTTACATTACAACTGCACAGGCGTTAATAAAACTAATGTAATCGCATAGCTGAATTTCTGAAATGAAATACATCTTTCAGGTGAAAAATTGCCATTAAAAGAGTTCAAAAGGGTTAAACAAGAAACACGTAAGATGTCAGAGCCAAAGACACAGTAAACAGTACACATTTATATCTTACTACCAGCCTTCCCCAGAGCCCCAGAGAGTCACATCTGCACACAAAAGAAACAACATAAATGTCAACAGACCACTTCAGGAAAGAAATAAGCAGCAACACCAGATCCTAAATTCTTGTTACCTGAGTTACAAAGTACCATTATTTCTGCTGGATTTCACTGTGGATCAGATGCCGCGGGATGCTGAAGCCTATCTGACAGGCTCCAGCTTTCTCTGGTGTCTCCCAGGGCCAGTTATTTTCACATCCTCCACACTGCTTTGCCTAAAGCCTGGAGGCATTATCCCCTGTAAACAGTCATGCTGCTACCAGGCTTAGTAACTATTCCAAAGACAACAATGTACTTCTGTCCTTCAAAATGCACTCTGGTTTCCTATCAGGTGTAAATCCCTACGAGATAAGGCTCAGAGCCCTGTTTCTGCCTGTTAGTATAAGAGCGCAGGAAAAAAAAGGCCCATCAAAGCCTTCTTTTATATTTTTGTTCTTCTGCATGTTCGTTTTTTAAACACATAGCAAATTCTTTGATACTGTTCTGTGAACATTACGGAGAAAAAAATTGCTACTTCTACTTTTTGTATTTATGAGAAAAACAATCCTCTTCTCAATACAATGTTTTAAACCACTTAACCACTTCAGAGGACTTTACAAGAAATACTACGTTTGCAGAGAGGGACATCCATCCCAACACTGTTTATTTCAAAGACACAGTAGAAAGTCAGGTGATACGTGAGCATGGAGTTATCTCAGTCAAGAAGTCAGGGGAACGATTTTCAAGAACTACCAATCTGCTAAAAACTGCCTTTGAAAAGCACAAAACAAAAATAAATAGGATCCACCTGGCTGGAGAGCAGCTCTGTGAAAAGGGACCTACGGGTCCTGGTGGACAGGAAGCTCAATATGAGTGAACAGTGTGCTCCTCCGGTCAAGAAGGCCAATAGGATGCTGGGTTGCATCAAAAAGGGCATCACCAGCAGAGATAAAGAAGTCATTATCCCACTCTATTCAGTGCTTGTCAGGCCACACCTGGAACACGGTGTACAGTTCTGGTCCCCGCTATACAAAAAAGATGTGGACAGGCTGGGGGGCGTCCAGAGAAGGGCCACCAAGATGATCAAAGGACTGGGAAGCCTGCCATATGAGGACAGGCTGAGAGAACTGGGTTTGTTCAGCCTTGAGAAAAGGAGGCTTAGAGGTGATCTCATCACCATGTACCAGTACTTAAAGGGTAGTTACAAAGAAGATGGAGCCTCCCTTTTTACAAGGAGTCACATGCAGAGGACAAGGGGTAATGGAAACAAGTTACTCGTGGGGAGATTCTGATTGGACATGAGAGGAAAATTTTTCACAATGAGAACAGTCAACCATTGGAATAATCTCCCCAGGGAAGTGGTTGACTCCGCTACACTGGACACTTTTAAGACTCAGCTGGACAGGGTGCTGGGCCATCTTGTCTAGGCTGTGCTCTTGCCTAGAAAGGTTGGACCAGATGATCCTTGAGGTCCCTTCCAACCTGGCATTCTATGATTCTATTTTGAAAGAGTACCAATCTATTAAAATGTTTTATCACACACAACATGTTAGAACTTCAGAGCCATAAATGATGACCTGAATAACAATTACAAATTTGTTTTCAAAGACATATCATTCATTAAGTACATGAATTAGCTTTTCTTCTTTTTTTATGATAATAGCAAGCTAAAAATCAGATTAACTGTGTCAGACCATGAAAAAGCAGGAAAAGGTTGGGCTTTTCTTATCTGAACAGGCTGCAAGACCACCACCAAAGGCTTCTCAATGAGTAGAGCAGGAGTGGACCAGGTATAAAATCATTATATAAAATAACATCTATTTAATTTACGTAGTCTTGTGTCATGTGATTGACCCTCGTAACCTTTACATGGGCACTACTCACCAAATGAAGTAATGCCACCACTTCAAAGCCCCCAGAATGTATCCAGAAATAGCCTTTGACCCTCACCCTAGCAAAATGAGCCAGAACTGCAGGTTCACATCAAGCATAGCAAATTCTATAATCCCTCCCTCCGCTTTCCGGGCACAGGCAGCCGATGACATTTAGCAAAATCTTTCTGAACTTCTTGGTAAATGTTGCCCTCCCTTGTCAGAAACTCAACTGTTTATTTAAACATAAGCAGGACGCTGCTGTAGCCACATCTGCATCTCCCACCCACCCCAGAAGGAGAAACCAAGCTAGTTACAATTACCTATAGACAGAAGCTGACAGCCAAACTGCTGATAGCTGGGAACAAGGACTGAATCACAGGGTGGAATCACAGAATTTTAGGAGATATCAGCCCCAGCTGATAGTTGCATATTAGAGTAACTGCATCGGAACCTACAAATCCGCTCTTTCTACTGGAGAAACACTGGTCATGCAAGCTCTACGGCCTCTGTTTCCCTCCTGCTGTAGTCACAGGTTCAGACAGGAAAAACATCCTCCCTAGGAGGAAAACACCTTTTAGTAGCATCCCTCCTCTGTTCCTCCACCAACCCTAAAAACAATATAGCAACAAAACAGTCACAGTTCCTGCTCAGTTATCATCTCCGGTGTAGATGTGCTCTCCATAACCTTAAATGCCAGAGGACTCTGGGAACAAAGGGCTCCTTCCCGAGCTCCTCCTCTCATCCTGCCCTCCTTAATCCACAGAAAGTAAACATCGCTGGCCACGAGCCATCGTCTCCTACACGTCAAAACAAAACCAGATACCTTTCAAGTCTCACCCTTCAGTGATCACCACCCTCCCACTTCTAGGATTGCCATAAGGTTACCTAATACTTTTGATATTTTTAAACAGTGACTATGGCACTAATCCTTTTTTAGGGCTCGGAAGGACCTACTGTTTCACAAGATGCTCCCACCTTCCATGCAGGAGTTCAAGGACCGCTGAAGAAGACTCAGGTTACACTGTGCTAGAAGATGTCAAGCACGCACTGCAAACACCATTTTAAAGAGTTTCCTGACAAATATGGTGTGCCAACCACTAAAAAACACGCAAGAGAATGGCTGGTACAGCGAAGACAAAAATTTCTCTCTCATCTTTATTTGATCAGATTTGAGTGGAGGCCAAATGGGACTCCTGACAAAATCTGGAGCCAGCTTTTCAAAGAAGTGGATGCCAGTGAGGGGGGGAAAAAAAAACCCAGAATGATTGGCACACAGCTCCCCAGCTCGAGTTGCATCTGCATCTCTATCCATCCCCATCCGTTACCACCTGCAGCTGAGAAGACTGCTGCTTTAGGAGGACCTTAGCTACACCCGGATAACCTTTGTTACTAAGGAATCTGAGCTGCATAACCAGGAGGGAAGAACATGCTATGATTTTTTTTTTTCCTTCAATTGTTATGAAGAGATAAAAGTCTACTAGCTCAAATGTTTTCAGCTGGGCATTCCTCCTGACTCTGTAAGTGAATCAACACTTCCTAATTCAACCTCAGTTGTAGGCAGACCTTCATTATGTTGTCATTGCAAGCTCCAAAGGAAAGCACTTTAACTCGAAACAGCCCAAAAGAGAAGGAAGTGACACTAAATTAAATAGTATTTGGGAAATCATAACGGAAAAAAGAAAAGCAGTTTACAGAAATTTTTTAGATACATTTTTAGCAAACTTTTAAAGCCAGGCATGTTCAATTTCCTTGGTTTTTATTTACTACCTGTGTTAAGAAGCAGCAAAGTAGAATTCCCAGTTGTATACACAAAAAACAATAACAATTATCCTAAGTATTTTTTAATTCACTGTTTTAAGTATGAATTTTGAATTGAAGAGTCCTTTAACCCAAAAAAAGCTTTTTATTTTCTTAGCTACATACTGTAGAAAGGAAAAACCTTTTTTTTTTAACTTACTCCTTCATGGACAATTACTGCAACAAATAGCTGACAATTCTAAGGAAAAAAAGGATAGGTAGGGTCAAATTTATTATGCACATTTTCTCACAAATTGTGTCACTTACTACTCCTCTCAAATTTTATTGCAACAAAATCCACAAAAGTTAGCACTCGTACTTACATCTTTATCAAGAAAGAAAACACTGCACCCTCTTATTCAAGGTCAGGAAACATTTTATTAGCCCCAGACTTTTATTCCCAGCAGGAGAANGAAAAGAAAAATTCAGTATGCGTTAATCAGATTGTAAGCACCTTCATATTATCAAAATATCAGTGCAGTCACAGACACCTCTTAGCCAAGCTTGCAATAATTCAAATACAGAACCTGATTACAGAGGAGTATTAGAGACTTGATCAGTCCTCATTTCACTCATTTAACTGAAACAGGAAAACACGATGGTACAAGAGGAAATGGTTTAAGTCTTTACACAACCCACAACCTCATATCATGCTAATGCTCAGATCTTCACGTCAGAGGCAGAAGGAGAACGCAGGAAGAATACCACTCCTCTTGATTAATTTTAATTTCATTTCGCAGTTTAAAGTTCTACATCCTATTTGCTTCACTATAATTCACTTTCTATTACCATCAAAACCAGATTCAGTGAGTAATAAGATTTTTTTTTCCCCAGTAATTTTCAGACAGACATTGCCCCAGGTAGGATAAAGTNAAAGGTCATAGCTCCCTAATCCAAAGCAAAGGAGATAAAAATACATGACTATAGCTACTTCTCTTCATTGTTCTCAGTGTGTCTTGGAAAACCAGTAAACCATCCATCCATCCCTTTAACACGCTTTCTCTTATTTCCAAACTCTACCAGAGAAGTGTCTTAACTGGTTGTGTTCCAAGTATACACCAGACAAGTTAATCAGATCTTTTCTTACCTAGTACAAAATTAGAAGAAGAAAAAAAAAAAGGGGGGGGGGGGGGGGGGGATGGATAATAGGACAGCACGGA
>VYZW01049586.1:44599-54631 GCA_013401315.1 Balaeniceps rex
TTTTTTTTTTTAATCTAGCAAGCATTTCAAAATTTGGCATGCAAGTTACACGGGCTCAATTTAATTCCTAGATTAAATCATGAACCTGAGATGTATGGAGCACTTTCAATCCAGGCTTCAATATGAGGGATTTATGCACCTTGTAAGATTTTGGTCCTTAAACCGTGCCGAATTAAAAAAATGCAGAGTCAAATCCTTATGTCAAAAGACCAGCATCCCTCCCCCTTCCTACCCACCGATCCTTCACCTGTCCTCTCTGGGGCACCCCAGGTTGTCTCAGAATACCCCCAGAGAGGCAGAAGAAGGGCCTGAAGAGGCCAGAAACAGACATGAAAAAAGGTTTGGAAGAAGCGTACCCATTATCTCCAGCTGATTATATAGTGGTATCACTGGATAATTGTTGCAAAAGGTTTTCTGGGTCCGCTACAATCATGCAAATTCAGTTCAAAAATGATTCACAAAGGAGTTACTAAATAAATGAGCACTGACAGTCTTGTTTGCTAGATTTCATCCAAGCGTCTTTCTCCCAATCTTACAAGTATGATAATTGCCAAAGCCTCTGGTATTTCCTTATGAAAAACAAATTAGGCTTTAATGAAATATGCAATCTCATTCAAACATACTGAGGCAGATTCACCNNCAAGCGAATGCACGTATTCAATTGTGACAAAGCTATCTGTCCAACACAAGCAACAGTCTGTCAGTAACCAGTGTGACTGCGTTTATTAATACGTCTGCAGAGCTGAAAGTCTCGTTGCTGGTACGTTTTTAATCAGTGTAATTTAATTTTGAATTTTTGATTCCAAAGCCCATCAACAAATATAACAAACTATTAATTAGGCTACAGTACCATCATTTCAGAGAAATTAAATGAGACTGTGAGTCTACAATAGGTGTAAAACGGCAGTCTGCAGTAATCCTATGTACTATATACTTGCCTCAAAACACCACATTTCAGCTGAATCCTGATAAAAGCTTATCCCATTTCACTTCTTCCAAGTCCTCCAGACTTTGAAGACAGAAATCAAGTACACTTTTAAAAAGGCATAGATTAGAAACGGAGGGACTTTCATATTCTAGCCTTCAGCTACTAAACTGGACTGAATTTCTGAGCAATTCCACAGCTGCATTAGATGAGACAAGCCGATTTCCAAAGAGTGAGTGCTAGCACAGAATTCATTAGGATTTTTTTCAAGATAGGGTAGTGATGCCACTTCACACGCATGCCCTCTCATGAGTTAATGCATTCATCTCCTTCCTAGTAGCTAAATTAAGAGTATAAGAAAGGACTCTCTACTTTATTTGTCTTCTATTAAGGCAGCCCACTCCTAAACAAATTTTGGGTGTGTTTTTCTAAAACAAAGAAGTCACTGTGCTTTAAAAGGCTGATGTAAGACTTCACATTTTTATACTCGTCTTTTAAACCATGCCATGGTTCTTGCAGTAGCAGAAGCAGCGACACAAAACCAAAAACCCAGGAAAACAGTCTCCTAAGTGAGACTGCAGTGGGAAAGCACGTATTCCTAACAGAGAATGCTGCTCTATCACGTTTCCAAACAGCTTTGTAAAATGAAGCCAGACAGAATTAGCTATTATCCAAACACTACTTACTCGCAATGCGCTGTATATTTCTCATTCAAAGTGCTGCTCAAAGGGGCAGAGAGGTCCCTGGTCTGACAATAGCCTGCTACCAGGTGGAAACAATTAAGGAAGGAAGCTCTCCTCCACTGTGCAAATTATTTACTAGCAATCCCCAACAAAGCTCATGCCATGACCTAATTTAACCACATCACTTGCATCATGTCTCTCTCTTCCTGCATGCCTAGGACAAGAGAACCCCGTGAGTTCTCCATGTGTCTACAGAATATTTTGATTTCTCTAATTTGTCGTAATTGTAGCTGTTTTTAAAAATCAGTCTGCTTTCTTCCTGCATCTGAAAGCTGAAATAAGGAACATCTTTCTTTGCTGTGAGTCACCCTAATTCTGTTTACTAGCTATATATTAACTTACATCAGCTGAAACTCTAGCTCAGAGCTAATAGCACTAAGGTCTTTTGTTGTTTTATTTTGTTGTTGTTGTTTTTGGTTTTTTTTAAAAAAAACATGAAAAATGGGGGAAGGGAAAGAGGATAAAAGATGTGCCACTGATTTTGTAATGATTTTTTTTTCTAGTAATCCTGGTTAAAAAAGACTAGTATTTGTATATGCAGTAGATCACCAATAATGCTAGTCTCCCTACCTTATCATCTTTCTACATGATAGTCTTCTAATGAAGTATTACAGGCAAAGGAAGATTTTTTTAAAACAAAGGTTCACTTGATACATTCTGCATATTTTAGCCACGCTATTTGGTCATCTTTGATATCTTGGTCATCTAAACCAAGAAGTCAGTATCCACTCCTTACCACAAGCTGATTATTTCCAAAGGTTATTAATAACAACTATGCTCAAGTTAAAGGAGAGAGTCCTGTCGTACATGTAGGAGAAGTAAATGTTTTAAACATTATGAATGGAAACAGAGATGGGGAGAAGTCTCTCTCATAAGGAAATTCACTGAGCCTGCAGGAGCTACCCACCTTTGTTCCCTCTGAGCAACGTTCTCACCCCCATGACTACCTTTGACTAGATCTAAATATTTTAAGATGACATACTTAGGCAAAATAAATCTTGCTTATACTACTAATATGTCATGCAGGCTCAAGTTTTTAAACCAGAAATGGGCTACACAGCAAGACAGTACAGTTGCTGATAGCTTCAAAAGCAGCGTTGTGGTGCAGCTTGGCATCATTCATAATGAAAAAAGGTTCCCTCTTGCCTCACACAGCCACAGGTAACTTGCTCTTTTGAGACAGTTTAATACACTTGAATGTTTTTGATGAATCTCAAAGGCTCCTGGTATTTGATACCACTGAGGACCACCTGCCCAAACATGCAAGAACAAGCATAGCAGGAAAAAAACTAGAGTTCAGACTGCCTCCACTTGCTTTTCTTCTTTATTCAGTAAAACAGCCATCACCAAGTTTGCCAACTTCAAAAGTAAGGAAAAATACCACTTCCTCTCTCTTTCTCAGAAACAGCTGGGGGAAGAGGATGAAGATGCGGCATCATGGTATCACTGGAGATTGCTCACTCACTGATGTTCTGAGTTAGAAGAGGGAGGAAAAGTGACCAACATGTGAGTTAACATCATTTTACCATGAGCACAGATACCCGTTTGCTTCCTCCTCCTTCCCAGTGCACGTAGTAAAACTGTAAGTCCAATGCCCTTAAACAAGCATCAGTAACTGCAACAGAGAGAGCAACCGTAGTCTCTGTATCTTATTTCCTAAGTACATGACCAAAGGAAAAAAGAGAGGGATGGAAATAACACCTCTCACTATGAAGAGATAAAGTAGGAGCAAGATGGTTATGAGCGGGGCACGGGTAACAGCTCCTCCTCCTCCCAGCAAAGACCTACAACACCAAAGGGACAGTAAAAAGTAGCAGCAGGAAATGCAGCAGGGAGAACCCCAACACACTTAATCCTCAGCAAAGGCAGCCCAGCTTAGAGAGTCGGTGGAGCTCTTTACATCACCAGAGGGGAAGAGAGAGAGACTAATTACTTGCTACAATTACCAAAATCCATAAAATAGGGAGTCCTTTCCTCTATCCCCTTGAGAAAGGGGTTTGGGGGGGGTAAATTTATATTTTAGTCCCATCAAAAACTTTAATAAGAGTACTTGAATTTTACATCATCCTCAACAGTTTAACAAGGTTAGGCTTGTTCTGGGAATATGAATCATTAGCAAAACTGTCAGCCCTATAACATAATCACTGCTTTATTTCCTTGGCAACAAAGGAAACTTTAAATGGAAAGAGATTTAAAATACAGAGTGGACATTCCTCTCCAGACTGTAACCTTTTCCAATAGACTCTAGTTACAATACATCTGCGAATATCTCTTCTAGAAGGGATTTGAAAGACCAAACAGATCATACACAATTTAAAAGCTTACACCACCGCTCAGTTAGAAGTACAACATTACTCTGAAACCAGTAGTTCACCTCCTGGTTCTTCTACACACCTATTTAGGAGGGAAACACTGCAGAGTTAGAGGGGGTCCTTAAACAGAAGCAGAATTTGAAATAAAGCTTAAACTAAGCAAATGCAAATGTGACTTCTGCTTACACACATCTGTACTGGGGGAACACCCACCCTGAAGCACCGGCACACAATAGGTTTTCTCCATCTGTGCATTCAGCTGGCACTTCAAAGCTGACAGTGTGCTTAGCCTGTTGTCTTGGTAGGCAAAACAAATAAATAAATAAATAAACGAGGGCATTCTGCAAAAGACTGATCTTGCAAATATATAGTCAACTATTAACAAAAATACTTTAAAAACTAAGTAGATCTCTTCAGGCGTTGCATTGTCAGTAATATTGCTCAGCAATCCAAAATTAAAACCACTACAAAGAAGAAATATCTGAGTAAATGTCAAAACCAGAAAATACCTGGAGAAGGAGAAAAAAAAAAAAAATATATATATCGCCCTTGAAGCATTTGCCAGTAGATTTGCCTCCATTATGACCAGCAGTGCCCAGCTGCATCACTGCAAAGACTCGGGCAAAGCTGCCTGACCAACAGCACTTTTGTGTCATGTGTCATTTGTTCCAGGGTCATTTTCAAAACTGTCGTAGAAAAGAGGGAATTACCAGTTAGTTTTTCCACAGTAAAGGAGAAAAATCTGAGGAAGGTAGAAAAACACAGTGCAACACAATTGAAAAATCTGGATAAACTCAAACACCCACATCAGGAAAACAAACAAACAAAACCACCAAACAAACAAAAAAAAACCCCACAACCAAACACCAAAAACTATGGAATATCAGACTGGAACCAGAAAGTAAAGCTTTTGAGAAACTGCTCTTTACTGAGGCTAAAAAGACCTTCTTCCCCACTGTACATTACCTCCTCAAGCAGGAGGAATATATAGGAATATAAGAGTTTAGCATTTGGGCAAAAGACTTTTTTTTTTTTTCTATTTTATATAAGGAATACCACAAACTGGAACTCCTGAATGTTGCCCTGGATTAGGGGCTGTAAATCTGGAAGACCTGCAGAGAGCCACTGGCACAGCAGAGTAAAGCTTGACTAGGCCAAGTAAAGAATGGTCAAAGGAAGATTTGATTTTAGTCCCCATCCAGCACTCCTACAGTCACTGTGCAGCACGCTAGAAGTTACACACACATCATCATTTTTCAAAGCACAAACTACAGTCAATAGGTGAGAAAAGCCCTTTTCAAAAACAGGAAAAAATTAATTCCAACACTACATTTGTATTTCCTTCTTTCCTACCACTTTTTGGAGATCAAAAAGGAAAAGGATAAAAGACAGACTCCCCAATACATAAATTCACACTTCTGACTGCTTTAAAAGAAGGGAAAAGAACAGACACATTAAGGGTTTTTTTTTTATTAGGAAGCCATGAGGCACAGAAAGGAGCGAACAATCACGAAGGGCTCTGTTTCACTCTGCTTTTTAAACACTGATACAATGGTATTCATAACACTGTGCAAAAAGCACTTACATACTAATCCTTACAGGGTGCACCATCAGCTCAGGCCCCTCCAAGCAGGTTCGCACACCCATGCCTGGGTTTTGGATTAGCTCTCAGGCAGCCAAAAGGGAGCGGGGCTGCCCAAGGTCCCCAGCTGCACCACGAATTGGGACCCTCTGGCTGCTGCCTTCACCCGCAGCTTGTCAGATCAGCACCACCAGCGTCAGGACAAAGAGGAAACACTTCGAGACTAAGTGCCTTTAGAGCTTAAAACATTTTCAGAAAGGAATTTCTGACACCTTGCAGAAGGGTCGAAGCCAAGCTTACACTGCCCGCATAGTAACAAAGCCACGATCATGACATTTTGATAACGGCAAAAACCAAGGGAGGAATATACATTTTTAATCTCATGACATCACAAGTCTGTGTGGAAATACATTTGTAAGTCTTTTACACGTACCCTTCAGCAGTTATGCTGGGATTAATATTGCATGTCAGCAGGTTAGAGGGCTGTAGGGTGGGGCGTTACTGCAAAGTTCAGCTCCTCAAAGAAGAATATTCGTAGGCTGAAATAGTAAGGGATAACCTTTGTATCATCCCTCTACATTTCTAGGCGTTAAAAAACATTATTATTAAACAGAATGACATGGAAGCTCTAGAAAAGGCAAAATGGCAATTTCTGTACACTTTAAAAGGTCTCACATACCAGGTTCAAATGCTAAAACTACTGAATCTACCTAGCAGAGTTGAACATGATGTCAAAACAGAAAGTAGACTGCGTTAACAAAAATTAATCCAGATTAATTTAGAATTAGAACATTAATTTTTTTACCTATAGGAAAACAGATGATTTTAACAGATAACCAGGTACGTTTATAGAGGCAGTTCATCCGAGCGGTATATGTTCAAACTGTCTATCAGTATTTAGGGAATTATTTAATCACCCTACCCTTCTTACTGCCAGCCTCCTCATACTACAGATTATACATTAAGCCATTTCCAAATCAGAGCATTGGGGGTGCTTTGTAGGAAAAGAACTGAATCAACTGCAGAGCACCTTTCCTAAGCATAGATAGTTCACAAATCCATGCTGAAACTAAAAATAATAAGAGGAAAACTTTCAAGAGACATGTTTACTTCAGGGACAGCGAGACATCATCCAAAACAAGGGATGTTTGTTCCACTGAGCCTGGCAAACAGCCCCAAATAACACAGGACCAACTTGGCAGCTCTGTATTTTTGATCTCGTTGCTGACTAGCCCCCAACTTCCCCACAGACATCCACCAATGACACTTTTTACAGTAGATCACACCACCACAGACAGCAGGTCCCAATCAAATTGGAGCATAACCTGATCTACAAACACCCGCTTTCTCCTTCCAGCTCTCCCAAGCAGGAATGCAATCACAGGGAACTGCTGACAGCACATTGCTAATCCACACCCCACCCACAGGGGCACCGGAGACAGGGTACATGCAGCTGGCATCACTGGGACCAGCGATGGGGAGGAGGAGCACGTGTCACTTATCCTTGGAAAACAAATCCCTAGCGTTCACTTAGTTGAAATAGGGCAATGGCACACAGGTTTCATTGGGGATGATGTTGCTCTTATCTCTATCAGCTCAGCAGGGGTCAGGGCCAGGTTTCTAGTGCCCCTGCAGCTTTGCTGAAGCCAGAGGAATCAAAGGGAAACTCCGACAGCTGCTGCAGGATTATCTGAGCAAAGCAGGGAGGGGAGAAAAGCCAGGGGCCTTCATCGAGGCAGTCGTGCCCATCCTGCAGCAACCGCTCTTGAGAAACCAGCGTATGTATCCCCGGGACTGCCGTGACAATCCTCCAGATTGTGGGCCCTGACCCACAAGGTGAAGACTCTCACAGATTTGCCCTGCTGGCAAAGGTGTCCTGGAGGGTGTACTGGAGCTCATGAGCAAAATTCATGAGTAGCATGTATTTTACATAAGCACCATTGTTTCCTATTATTTTTCTATTTTATTTTCTCTTAGTGTTCATTCAAGAACTTCATGTAATATAGAAGAGACACCATTACTGGTATTCACCAACATAAAATCCTGACACTCATCCTTACCAAATACTTACATAAGCGAGAGGCAGCAGGTTACATGAATTACAAGATACCACAAAACAAAGATCAGATTCAGAGAACGGAGTAACAACATGTAAAGAATCCAACCATTGAGTGAAGACACCTTTCTGCAAGACGCTGTACAAGCTCCAGGCACGTTTGCCCTCAGCCCACAGGAGGTGCGATCTAAGGGTGAGGTAGGAAAGAACAAGCAGATATGGACAAAGCAAACAACAAAAAAACAGGAGACAGAACAAATTTAGTATTGACATGCAAGAAGATTAGTTGAGCTTGCATCGTTTTCACAGTTCATGTTCTATGATGATACGAAACTGCTTTTGTTCCCAATGTTTTTTTCTCGTAGGGTTTAAGTTTTGTTTGATACTGAAAACAACAGTGTTCCTAATACTAGATCATTAGGACTGGAAGGAAAAAAAGAGAAAAAAGAAAAAAAAAAAAAACAACACACAGAAGAAAGTAATGTTAAAGCACTTAAAAGGGAAAAGACTTTTTAAAATACCACTTCAAAAATATGCATAAAATTATCTACCTAGCTAAGGCTATAGGCAGGTCTTTGTTAAAGGTGCAAATTTTATTCAGTAAATCAACGGATGAGCACAACTTCAAATATATCACTCTGAAGACTCACACCACCACCTCAGGCAAATCCACAGATTAGCTTGTGCCACTGCTGATCACTCCAAGCTTAAAAACAAAGTAAATATTTATTAACATTAACCATTGCATTTTGGTTCAGTGATTTAAGAAATATAACTACCTTCAGAAAGTACTGAATCCCCTTTTCTCCTAGAGACAGGTACACTGAAGAAGCAAAATACAATTTTCGAACAGCTTTCTGAAACACGAAGGGAAAATTACGAGAGTGTGATTCGGATACATTACAAAAAAAAGAAAGTAGTCCTTTATTAACTGCAATTAATTTTGATTGTAGTAGTCATTCCTTTAATTATGGTTGATGAAAAATGTTACACATAATTTGTTTTCCCCACACCAGCATTCCAGATACAGATTTCCATTACCTCATCAATACCCACAGCATGAAGTAATCAGAAATAAAACATGAGCAAAATCTCTAAGACTTTCATGTTCTTAAAAAATAAGACAGCCATACCAATGTTTAGGTTTATATAAGCAATCTTACTAAGTAAAATATAAAATGGGCAGGGGTAGAGATGAAATGTTCGTTTTGGGTGGAGTTTTTTGTTCCAGAATAAGAACCTGTACAACAAGCACTTTAGGACCGGAACAGTTTATACTTGTATAGTCTCTCAGATAGTGACAATCCAACTCTAGAAAGATCCAACTGCTTCAAAACTCATGTTATGATAATAAATTAGAAAGGATACAGTTTATACTTTTGAACCACCCGTATTGCAGATAAACCATTTGCCAAGTCTGGTACTGGTCTTCACCTCAGCTTTCTGGCTAGGTCTGCCCTGAAGGCAGAGCCACAACTCTAGCATATGCCAGAAATATCTAAATCCAAATAACTCATTAACACTAAGGCAAAAATACAATGCTGTTTCAGCTCAGACTCTGAAAGTATATTTAGACCTCAGAGGAACTCAAGAGTATGCATTGCCTTTATGTCAGCCCTTACCCTGGATGATTTCCTGCTTTTAGTCCTCTATTAGGTTGGACAGAGATTGCAGTTGTCCCTCATATTTGCAGGGTCTCCAAAACTCCAAATAAATCCATTGAAAACAGAATATTATTGCCACGTGGACTTAAGACAGTTAACTATACACCAAAGCAAGTGATGAAATCATGCTATGAAAAGCATTAGCATTCCTGAATGCTCACAGTATTTTTTTTATTTTCATGTATAATAGTTCTTATTGCCTTCTGAATATTGCCCTTATATGCCTACCACTTGAATGTGCTTCGTAATACCACCTTGACCAACAGCTGTGGTGAGAGCAGTACTGCCAAGGCACAAGACAACTTTCTCTGTAGTTGTTCCTGGCTCATCTGTGCGAGTAGGCTGCTCCCACACCATTTGCAGACCAGCTCTGCCACTATGCACAAAGCCCAGATCTCACCACTCACAGAATAGGACATATTAATAAGAAATGCCGTATCAGCTAAAGGTGAACACAGGCCATGGCCCTTAGTACTTCTAAAGCATTCCTCCCATCTAAGAAAATGGTATATCTTTTTAAAAAAAAAAAAAGCCAACATGAAAATCTCAGAGTATTTTCTTCCTGTTTTAGGATCAGAGAGGGAGATACATGAACCAGCAAGTGGGGGCAAGGGGAACTACTGCTATTTTTTTTCATGATAAATTGATAGCAATCTAATTACATAGTGCATGTCTACCAAGCTCGTGCCAGCATCAAAAGTCAGGCAATATGTAGGGAAAGACTTACTTCTTAAGCCAGGTAATAGACAC
>VYZW01049587.1:8029-23041 GCA_013401315.1 Balaeniceps rex
TTATTAGAACAGGATTTTCTCTTGTGCATTTTGACTCCTTGGGTCCACCAGCGAGTCTTAAATGGAGCATGAGCTCAGACTGGTTCCCTGCTTGAAATGGTGTTCCACAACTGATTCTGTGCTATTGGCTCACCCTCGGCTTCTTAATTGGTTTTTTCCTCAGTAACATATTAGGGAAACAATATTGATGTGCCAAAGTGAAATCCCCACAGAAAATTATTCTGACCTTCATATTATCTCCCTCATCCTCTTATAGTGCTTTGATCAGTGGCCAAATAAGTAATGTTGACAAGTTGATCTTTCAGTTATTATCAATGCACATCTGAGTTAACAACCCATTAAGCAATTCACACATCCCAGAGCCCTGAGTGCTAACTCATGCAGATGTTACAACTGTCCATGTTCTGACCTTGTTTTATCTGCAAGGGTTAGAGAGACGTGCTTGTTCTAATAAAAGTTTATCATATTGAAGAACATAACAATAGTACCCAGGAAACAAAAGAAACAGACCTTACTTAATTAAAGCATTTGTTATTAGTAACTAGTTCCTTCTTTAACTGGATCTCAAACTGTCCCTTGAGACATCCTACTGTGAAAAAAAGATTTTACTTCTTTATGAGGAGTGCTTTAAGCCATTTTTTGAACTCAGTTGGGGAAAAAGAGAAAAACTATCTAAGAGTTGTAATGAAATGTGTAATTGAGATGTCATTTGTGCTAGGATTTATTAGGAATAAAGAACTAAGCAGAGATCATTATATTATGTCAATGTATAAGACTGCAATTTGCTTGTAAGTGTTGTGTGCAGGTCTGCTAAAAATAGTAATCACTTTGTGTCAGACTAAAGGTCGGTCAGGCTCACCTGTCCTGTCTCCAGCAGTGGTCAACAGTGGCTGTCCACAGCAGGGGAGAAGAGAGAAAGCATGTATGATCCTTCTCTGGAGTTCTCTCCCATCCTCCAGCAATTTCTGCCACCAGAAATGGTTGGTAGATATCTAGAAGCCTCTGGTGGCTTCCTCCTGAACTTGTGACTTCCATGACACTAGCATTTACAGCATACTGTGACATAGATTCTGTATAATATACTGTACTGGTTTTCGCTGGCGTAGAGTTAAGTTTTCTTCATAGCACCTCATATGGTCCTCTGTTTTGGATTTGTGACCAAAACAGTGCTGATCAGTGTCAAGGCCTTTTTTGCTTCTCACACTGCCTCACCAGTGAGTAGGCTGGGGCTTGGCAAGAGGTTGGGAGGGGACACAGCTGGGACAGCTGACCCCAACTGACCAAAGGGATATCCCATACCATATGATGTTGTGCTCAGCGATAAAAGCTAGGGGAGGAAGAAGGAGGGAGGAAGGGGGGATGTTTGGAGTTATGATATTTGTCTTCCCAAGTAACCGTTACACAAGATGGAGCCCTGCTTTCCTGGAATTGGCTAAACACCTGCCTGCCAATGGGAAGTAGTCAACGAATTCTTCATTTTTCTTTGCTTGCGCACACACTTTTTGCTTTCTTTATTAATCTGTCTTTACCTCAGCCCATGAGTTTTTTCACTTTTACCCTTATTCTTTCCCCATTCCACTGTGGGGGAGCAAGCGAGCAGCTGTGTGGGGCTTAGCTGCCTACTGGGGTTTAACTATGACATATACTATATAACTGTACATTGTGTGAAGAAATGCTGCTTTTTGGTTGGTTTTAGCCTACTGTCTGATAGATTAATTTGTTGCTTCCTAGTTCTTAAATGGGAAGAAATAGTGAATAATTGATTAAAATCCTTGTCTTTTTTGGAGGCTGAGTACTTTAAGCCTCTATGGGAGCCTTTTTAGGCCTTAGATCATCTTTGCTCCCTTGAAACTTTTGCAGATCTACTAAATCCTTTTGACCATGAGGGACTTCCACACAATGTTCCAGATATGGGTGCCCTGTGAAGTTTGTAATGGCATAATGTTATTCTCTCTCTTCTCAACATTCTCAATCCTTTCCCCACCTCTTCTCTCTCCCACAAAACTACCTCAACAGTCAAAACAGTGTCTGAAGTCTTAATGCAGGCCATGCTGAGGACAGTGGAACAGAAGACTGGAAGGGATGCCTGCTTGGGTGGTTGAGTATAGGATGTTGTGAGAGTAATCAATTATGTAGTTTCATAAAATTCTACAGATCATCTGTTTTACATGGTGCCACCCTGCCAAGGCCATGTAATCCTTCCCAGCAATATTTAACAAACATAGGACTGACAACAAAAACAAAAATCCATAACCATGTTGTGCCACTGAAAGAAAAACAGAAAAGAACAAAATTGGTATGTCCTATTACTACAAGTTTTGATAAAGGTTATGGGTGACCCTAGTCAGGCTGAACCAATGCATAAACATAATTACTTAACTAATTAGCTTAATTTTCCATTTCTTGTAATTCCAATTTTGTCATGCAATCCTTTCTATATGCCACCCAAGCATAATTCTAAAGCATTTTGGCTCCTTTTCTCATGCTATCTAGCTTGGAAACTGCCTGAGAAATTAATTTCTCAGTGGCCAGAAGCTGTATTCCAATTTTCTGTCTTAGATATATTTTCTGCTAATTATTATTATTCCTTAAACTTAATTTAATCTAGAAGACATTTCATTATTTTTTCAATTTACTGGGCTGAACCTATGGTGAAAATTTACCTACAGACAATTTAAAATGTTAAAAATACTCTATATGTTTTCTCCATGTCACATTGCTTTTCTGGTTGGGTAAGTATTTCAGCAATTAGGTTAGCTGTGAAGTTTCTGGTTTAAGCACTTTAATAGGAACATACTAAGGAAAAATAGTATATACACCTTTCTTTGGTACACATGCACAATGGAAAATGTGTTTTATAGAAAAATTCCCAAACCCAAATCAATTTGACCAAAAGCTAAGACCAAGCATATGGAAAATTCCACTAAAAGATTTTCAGAAAATTGAGTAATAGGAAATCGAGGTTTTAGACCTCTTCAATGAATTATTAGCTACTGCCAAACCTTATAATATGGATAATATTACAATTTTTCTATTTCAATCTTTTTGTGCTTGCTATAGCTATGATTTCTTAAAGAAAAAAAGAATTGTTTTTGAATCAACAGGGTGCTTAAAAAAAGTCTAAAATTCGAACACTGCTAGCAGACTATTTTATGAATGCACTGCAGAAACAAAAAGATTGGTTTGAATATTTTACAAGCTGAGGTTGTGAAATTCTTTGATCAAAGACTCTTAACTGTGTCATAGCATTAAGTCAAACTTTCTGAAGTGCTATGTGAATCTAAGGAATTTCCACTGTTTTCAAAGGATAATTTTTGCAGGCTGGCTTTGAAGTGAGGAAAACACAATGAGGCCTATAAGTAGATAATCTGTAGAAAACACAGCAGTTATAAAATCACGTAAAGACACTTTTGTTCACTGATAAGCATGTGAACATAGGGTTTTACACTGAAAAAGAGAATTTGTATTTTAAAATAAATGCACAAGTTCGTAGTTTCACAGCCATAATCAGGAAGAAATCAGGAAGAAATGATTGAAAATACAATGCTTCAAAGCAGAAATCAGTGTTGCCTTTTCCTTGTGTAGACAACTGCTGGTAATGGCTCATCCAGTCAATGCAACCTGATACAGCATCAAATTTGACTGACATAAGTTCTGTTACTTCAGTAAATAATAAAATTTTAAAATTTGATTAAAAATTCAGGTTTGATTAGAATATGTTCCAAAATATTTCTAGCTGACCAAAATATGCTGTATTCCAGATCTCACTCTTAAATATATAATACTGAAGTCACTGTACAAAGAATTCTTTTGATTTCCAGATGGTACGAGATAATGCAGCTAGGTATGACTACATTAGTAGATGTACACAAATTAGTAAAAGGTAGTACAGATTTATTCTAGGATAAATATAATGAATTGTTGTGGAATTGTTGTGATTACTGTACCTTTTCTGTCACTTACTGGAAGTTAGCTATTGCTTGGACTTCACCTAAATTTCAAACAGTTTATTCTATGATACTGTCTGACTAGGGCAGGAAAAAAGTTTGCTTGATGGAAGTGAATTTAACTGTATGTACACTGAAACACAGAATTTAATGTTTTACCTGTTAATCTGTTAAAGTAATCCCATTTCACTGGTTAGCAAGAAAGAAAAGAAGAGGGTACTTCTGTTAAGTTAAAATGTTTGTTCTGCTTTTCAGAATAGTTTTTTTTTCTTTTTGGAGTAACAAAAAAACTCCCTAGAACTAGATGTTCCTAATTTACTAAGAAATGTTATAAAAAATAAGGTGTGATAGATCCATTTCAGGAATTAGATTCTAGCTTCTGAAAAGAGGCATTTGCAATATGTGTCCCATTTGACCAGATAATGTTAATGGTAAACTGGTGCTTTGATATAAAATAGTTTTGAGTCTTGCAGTAAGAGAACATTAAGCGTGCTCCCTTATTTCTGCTGAAACAAATCCCTTACTGTTTAATAGCTTTAACATGAAAGAACAAAATGTTCATGTTTTCGGCTTTCCTGCATTTTTACCTCTGTGGTACTTGGAGCTCTTCTTCCTAAACTCTACCCCTCTCCTATTCCTAAAGTATCCCACCCAGCTCTACCTTATTTTTGGTCTAAGAACTGAGAAACAGGAATTAACTGTCTTGTGTGATCTAAGTAGCATATGGACGGTTGTAACCCATGTGTTTTCATACTGCTTTTTGATGGGGTGATGGCTTTTTGTGACACTATCGTACCCCACAAGTTCTCAGGTAGCCCTGTGATGGGCTGTCAGGACAAGTCTCCCCTTTCCATCTACGCTGGAAGGGTGTCATTGCAGCAGTTCTTTCACTAAGTACACTGGGGCTGCAATGTAGTTTCAGCTGCTGTTTTACGGCAGGGAGCTGCCATTTCTGACAAGGTCATGATGCTGTGATTATCTGCCCATTTGGCACATGAAATGCTAATATAGAGAAAAATATATGTTTATAAATGAATTTTTATTTCTATATATAAATATACATACAAAAGAGTGTAGAAATATGCATAAATATAGATGTTATTTATTTATGCATGCACTTCATATGTATATATTTATATGTGTGTATATATAGCATACAATTATACATACACATGAAGGTACGTACATTAAAAACTATATATACCTAAAAGAGTAGGTATATAATGTACAAAATTTTCTGTAAAAATAGCTAATGAAATTAATAAGTAAAGTTTTAATGTGAATAGAAAGAAAACAGATAAAAGGTATAAGGCAAGTTTGAGGCCCCTCATTTTACAAGGCTGCTGAACAAGCCCTTGCATGTTGGGGTGGGGGGCAGTTCATGAGGGTGGGGGGGACACCAGAAGGGTGGAGGGCCACAAACACTTTGGAACATGCCCTAAGGCTATGAACCCATCCAAGGAGGCCTCCAAGGAGCCCCTGCACAACCCCTGCCACATGCAGAGCAGAGACCTGTGCAGTGAGCTGCTCTGAGAGGCCCTGCATCCAGCCCCGGACCGCTGGGATGACCATGCACTAGGGTGGGCTTTGGGGCTTTGCACCATGCTGGAAGACACAGGCAACACTGCACTGAAAGTGCAAAATCCCAACTTCAGAAGAATATGTATGTGGGGACAATAAGGAAAAACTCCAAAGCGATTCCTGAAATTCCCACGTGAACAAGAGAAAAACAGCCAATGGGCCTGTGAATCAGAAACTGGTGTTTTGAGGTAAGTTTCACACAGAGAGGGTGGGTGGTGGTGGGGTGAGCTCCCTTTCCCCGTGGCTGGCGGGGAGCTACCTGTAGGACCATTACAGGGTACAGGTTGGTGCTATATGTGTTTCCTTATCCTTAAGTCAATTAACTTATAGACAGTTTCAAAAACTCCAGATAAGTGACCGAGGTGTGCCATGGTCTATTCACTTTCCTGTCTGGGCCTACAGCAATCAAAGGAAGGAGAACGGGCATAGAAGAGACAGTGGCATTTGAGGGAAAAAAGGAAAAAAGCTCCAGAAGCCTGACAGGCAACCAACTCCCCTCATACCCTGTTAATAAAGTTTCTTTGTGCATGACTTAAATTGATGGTCCTGTGTTTCCTTTCTTGGATGGTTAGTAAACATGTCTATGCCACCACTCCTATTGAAAGTTAACTATGCTCCTGGGGAGGTGGGAAGCTTTGGGGGTATAAACCCTCTGTTAGAAGCTCCTAAAAGGCAAACAGAAATGGTCTGAACAGAAGCCAATTGGCAACCTGGCTTACAAACCAGGATGCTTACAGCTTACAGAAGGCAGCAAGAAAGCACTTTAAAAGAAACAAGGACTAGAGTTGAATAAAACGTTGGATTCCTGTAAATATTGATGTTTTCCACATATTTAGAACTACTGAAACTGTTTGTTTAAATGGTATGATTATTTTTCATTTTGTTTCTTCACATCTTCATGGTCACATAAAAATGTCAATGTTTACATGGCTAAACATAATCATTTTATAAGGTTTATTTGAATTGATTTTGATCTGGAAGACATGATGAAATCTAAACATAATTATAACTTTACTATTCTGCTGAAAATAGTTATTAGAACATGTTCTCGAATATGTACAGATTATTCTTTACTTTCATACTGTTGACTTCAGAAGAAGTATATGTGAATAAACTTTTAAACTATTCAACAGCTTAAACTTCCTATGTGAGATTTCAGTTGCTATGCAGTTTACCATTAGGAGCTTTTTCCCTCCTTAGAATTTTGTGTTCTATAGCAAGTAATGAAGTACTAATTTCTTCCTCAGTGAACAAGGAAATCGTGTCTGGCAGAAGCGAAAGCTGTGACCAAAGACATGATGGAAATAAGAAGCTTTACATTAATTCTGTCACATTGGTGTGCCTGCCTTGGAACGATGTTTTCCTTTACCTGATTCATAAGATTCTATTATGATACAACAATTCTGCAAAATGGAATTTCCTTTTGTCTAACGAATATCTCTGTTCTTAAGCTTTCTTCTAGGCTGTAGGGGTACAAGAGATGTACTAGGGACATGCAGAAGTCTATGAAACACATTTTAATTATATATTTATTTTACCTTTGTGTGAACTATAGTATCTGGGGCTGGATGACATTTCAGGACTGCTATGGAAGACAACAATCCTAACCAATACAAAGGCATGGAGAGGCTGCTTGATCTCTCTTTAGTGATTTAATTTATCTGTCTTTCAAGGCTTACATTCTTACACTTTTATCAGTAGATTTTTATGATCATACTAATGGTTCTGAAACAACTTCCCAAATTATCTTGATGGTCTGATGATTAAGTATTTGAATAGTTTCTTTTTTTCCTATTATGAAATATTTTTTCTCCAGCTGAACAGTACTAACAGAATATAAGACTAAAGATACAAAACATTTGTGCTTTTTGAAGTTGTGTTTCAATGTTTACTATGGTATGAAACATGCTCTGTGGTAGAATGATGTGCAGAAAGTAACTTTCTTCTCATTAACATGAATTCATTAAAAATGTCTGCCTGATTCTTGCAAAGCTGTTTTCCCTTCAACATCCTGACTTCTCATTAAAGGGATCTGTGAACTAAACTTTGTATTTACTATCTCTCTCTATACTGCTAATCTGAGGAGAGAGCCAGCTGCCACTCCTGACTATAAAAGCTGCATATAGAAATTGGGTCAAGATCTTTATCTGATGTCAAGTGACATCTCTATTATAACCAATAAAGTTCTGATTAGCCAATAAGGTAGACCTTGACAAATATGTAGCAGGACAGTCAGTGAAAGGGTATTATGACAATTCATGGAATGAGGACTTAGAATATTATTTAAAAATGAAAAAAATACTTTTTTTGTTACTCAACAGACTTCATTCTGTTCTATCAATGGCAAACTTTTTTCTAATTTGTCTTGCATAAAAAGGTATAATGTAATGTGGGTAATGGAAGATGATAAACTGGGAAGGCCCACCATAAGGCTTACCGGAATCAAATAAAATAGAGATAAAATATGAACACACTGGATCAGATTAGAATTTATAGACAAAAAGACTGCATAGAAAGAAGTGAATTGTTATCTTCTTTTGCAATTCTGAGACAAGAAGGTGGACAGTTTACTATAATATAACGCTGAAATACTGAGGGGCAGTACCAGAAGCTGGGAGACTTTTCAGAGGAAAACTTATGAATCATAAAAGGTATCTGTCATTTTATTGCCAGCAGGTGCCGAAGTGCCTAGAATGTATTAGAAAATAGAAACCCAGGAATCTTCTAGGCCTATGGAAATCATTAAAAACATTTATATTGTTATGAAGGGAGAGTGAATGTGAACACATGGGTGAAAATGCCAGGAGGAGAAGGGCTATAAAAATCACACGTATTGCTGACACCTACAGTAGCAGGTCATCAAGATCCTAGCACACATCTACTTGCAATTTCTCAAGACAAGCAGATCTGAAACAGAGACAGTGACTAAATCCTGATGACTTGCAGAGGTGGGACAGGATAGAGAGGTTAATTACTGCCAGCTCCTGAAGGGTAGGATGAAACACATCCAAAATAAGCACACTCCTAAGAAAAACCCAGGAAGTGTGGGAAGCAACTTGAAAACTGATGCCCCTTTTCCTCCATATCATTGCAAGCAATCCTGGACAGACTGCCTGGATACAGGTGTCTCAGGGCCAGAATGCTTGGCAGACTACTTACACGCATCTTGGTGCTTGCGGATATGAGATTGTGAATCTGAGAGACTGAAATCAGTTATGATTCAACATAGATTAATCTTTCCTTCCTCAGAGGTATTTCATTGAGCTACATTGTTGCTACAGTGTTGCCACATCATTTCCTCCAGGGTAATTTGGCAGTCATTATGTTTTAAGGAGTCTCTAAAAGATATGTATACTGCAATAAGCAATTCAACGTTCATTCATATAATTATAACGTGTGAGATGAAATGCCCTATTTGTCAAAATAAAAGGTCATCTCTAGTGCTGAAGTACAAAAGAAAACCTGCATTTCCAGGACTGGGTTCATCCCATCCTGACACAATGAATTGTAACCACCAGAGCACAGAACTGAATCTCCCCAGTGTCTTTCAGTAACTGTATATAACTGAACTTCATTATCTAAATGTAGGAAAGCAATTAAAATGCCTAAACATATATTTGTAGAGCCATGGTGAGGGGAGGGCAGGGGAGAAGGAGCTGCTGTCCTGTGCCCCTGACAAGTTCAAGGGCTGTTGACCCCCACTGCCCCTGGACCTGCCCCTCTCCTGACCATGAGGGAGACGTGGGGACTGAGAGCCAATCACACGAAAACACAATGGGATATCACAGTTTACAAAATGGTGGCTCCCAACCATAAATTGGCACCTGAAACAAAACAGTGGCCCTGTGTGCACTTCCCAAGGGACTTCCCATGCTGGCATACTTCTGGGTAAGTGGGAAGGGGCAGCTGGTCCTGCTGACCAATCACAGGGCACTCTGTGATCATGTGGGGTATGACATTTTACAAAATGGTGTCCCCCAGAGGCAGAAAGGGGTGGAGTAAATAGCCCATGTTACTGGAAGAGGGGAGGCACTTCTGGGGCAAGGGGGTCACGTGATAGCCGGAAGGGGCAGGGCTTCCCCAGGAAGTTGGCTGTTGGGACACCCATCACTTCTTCTCTTGGAGCACCCTTGTCCTTACACTGCTCCTCCAAAGCTGTCTGTGTGTGCCATTCAGTGAGGCTGTCTTTGGGAAATAATTGCCAGTAGCTTGCTAACAGACAGAAGAAATAGAGACTGAGTTTTCCTTCCCTTTGGTGCATGTGAATTTTGGTTTCTCTCTTTAGCTACAGAGTTTTGGAACAGGCTGCCCAGGGAAGTAGTCGAGTCACCATCCCTGGAGGTATTTAAAGGACGGGTAGACGAGGTACTTAGGGACATGGTTTAGTAGTGGACAGGTACAGTTGGACTTGATGATCTTAAAGGTCTTTTCCAACCAAATGATTCTGTGATTCTGTGAAACCTTTTAGTAATTTACTTATCTGGCTACTCTTAAACTTCAGCCTCCAGATTTGACTGAAATTGGCAAACGTACTCAAACCCTTTGCTGGCAGATGGGCAGAATAAAGACAGACAGAACGACTGACTGTCTTTGTTTTGTTTGGCGTTGAGGCTAGCAGAGGTTAAGATATGAAGAGACAGGTGAGCAGCTTCTGAATGTCACCTAATTGTGTGAATGTGCCAAATATAACCTAATGTGGGAAGCAAGGCAGAGACAGTGAAAATGGGCAAGAGCACATAGCTGAACTGAATTCAGTTTATAATTTCTGTTAACGTTGGGTAACAGGATGATTTGCAGAAGTTAGCTAGGCTATATCCTTCTTTAGCTCTAGATCCAGTAAAAGCTGGCTCCTGGAGGGGAGTAGATGTTCAACACCTGTTTGCTATGGATCTCCAGACAGGTTACAAACTGCAGTAACTACATTTTTATATAAAGCTGTCTTCATACATGATAGATTTAGGAAAGTTAAGCAGATCACTAGCATGTAGTAAGGAAAGACTGCAGCAGCGAAACTTGTTCATCCTTGGAGTCTTCCTTCAACAAAGTATAAAGAATGTCAGAAATGGGAAAGAAGCTGAGGACCTCCTGATTGCCAGCCCTATGCATGTTCCCCTGATTGGAGTAGAGGATTTCTTTTATGTTCAGGGACACATTAAATCATGTATTGCATTTTGTTTTAACACGGCTCTTGGATTCACATTTTTTCATTTCATTTTGGAAGTAAATATTGTGACAGTCAGTTATTTCTGTCAGTATCGCACATTTGCAAGCAGAATGAACAGACATATATGTCACAGATGATTGAACGGATAACTGTCCTGGAGGATTCGCGTAAGAGTTTAGGAACAGAGTAGCAGAAAAGGCATTGAAGGTGGCTGAGATGAAAGATGCAGCCTCTGATTTTTGCTCTCCACATCCATGTACCTAGTACAATCTCCTTGCAGTATATTTAGAGCATGTTGTATGTACCTGCGTTCCACCAGGACTGCCTTGGGTTTTTGTTTCTTGCTTTCAGGGATTCACATTTTATCTCTCTAGGAGATGGTGGTAGAATAGTGAAGTCATCATGCTAGAGAACGAAAACACAGTCCTCAGCTTTGATCCAGACTTTTGAAAAGAGCTGTCTGCTCTAAAGTTGCATAACTGCTGTTATCTACTGGGTTGCTAAGGCTAAGTAGTAATCGCATTTTAATGTGAAACCTGTGGTTGAGGTAGATTTTCAACACGCTTCCTTTCTTGTCAAACCAGTCGGAGGCAATAGAGTCTTCTCTGTGCTGTTTGTCTAATTCAAGAGGGAGACATGCATATCAGTATTTTGGAAATAATGGGGGATAGATGAAATCCTTCTAATGTTTTTGGCTTTTGCACCATTGGTGCAGTTGCAGTAGAAAAGACTTGGCTTTGTGCTGCTAACTTCCCAAGTTCTCCAGAGAGACAAACACCAGAGTGAAGAGAAGTTCTCAGCCACCAGCAGCAAGCTACAGGCAGCCAAATGCCTGCAGCTGCTCAGCTGCTGCTCCACCTGTCAGCCTCTTTGTGGATGGAGTAAAAGTTGTCAGTTCAGCATGAAAAGAAAAAGAAAAGGCAGAGCTGGCAGTGTACTAAAATGATTGCTTTTGAACACTGATGAGCTGTGCTGGAATCACTTTTTTGTTTCTAATGAGACACAGAGGTTCCCTGTTTGCCTTTTCTTATTCCCCTTGACTGAAAACCAAGGCTTCATTAAGACAGAAGATCCACTGATTCTTTGTAGGCGTGAGAACAGATTTCTGATTCATTTTGTGTGTTGCTGCACCAATTCAGTCTGTCTTTAGTTTGCCTGGGTACTTAAGTGATACCAGGTTTGTCATTACAGTCTGAACAAACCACAGGAAAAAGCAAAGTAAAGGCTTAAGAATAGTAGGAGGAGAGAGAAAGGAAAATAACTCTTTTTCATGCAGATGTTAGTATACCAACAGTAACAGTTTTGTAATCTTTTGTGAAACCATTACCATCTGGTATTTATTATCTTATTTACAATACCTGATCATTGTGACATAAGGATATCTATGCTGCAGACAGCTGTGTAGTGAAGAGTTGTGCAACATAAGCCTATTAGGATACTTGAAGAATTGTGTCTGTATAAAACTCTCCAGATGAAATCATCTCTTATGAAGATCTGTGCTGCCAGGGTTAGACTTCTTTCGCTAAGTTGTCTCTTTATTGCAATTCGCTAAACTTTGGATTTCAACTTTTTTTAAAGCCTTCATTTTTGTGGGAAAAAGCTTAAACAGAGATGCTACAGAACATCACAGAAAAAAATATGAGAAGAACCTTACATTGTCAAGCCAGGCCTGTAGGGTTTATTGAGATCAAATTCATGACTTTCCTAGCTGAAGTTGATAATTATTGAACATAAAACTGGGCAAGCTCAAAGTTCATCCTATATGTATGCAACATGTGTAAATAAGATACTCAGAAACACAATATGTATGTGCTGTAGTTGAGATTACCCAGTATGTAGAGTGTGTATGTCCATATAGTATGTAGCAGTATGTATATTGTGTGGTTCTGTTCAGGCTCTGGTGTACTGAGGCTTTAAGTGCACAGATGTACAACATGCCGTTGCCTTCTGCCAAGCAGATGTTAGTGATGTGGTAGTACATGTGGTAACAAATGCAGGATTCTTTGTCACTTGATCAAAAAACAAGGGCTACGGGAAGGAATGATGAAGAGAAGGAATACAGAAGTTAATTAATCCTGTCTTAATTTGACAGGATGGCATAACTGAAATGAGAAATGCTGTCTCTGCTCTGGATAGCTGTGAAATTCTGCATTACTAAGTTGTGGAAGACAGAATAAACTAAAATTATTGAACAGGTGCCAGGGTTGAACTCTTTCAGGGTTTCAATCCCATCTTTCCTACCAAGGAAGGATAGCATTAAGTGAGCATCATATTTGCATCAAATTGGTCCTTGCGACTTTTACTATACAGGAACAATTCTGCAAGGGCAATAATAATGTTAGTCATCAAGTTCTTTTCCTCAAATAACTTATATGAAAAGAGATAAAAACCAGAGAAATCTGGTTGTCATCCACTATGATAACACCGTATGCTAACAGAGAGCACACTACCTTTAAACAATGCTATAGGGTTACTATTAGCCTGCTTAGCTTAAAAAGCCAATACACTTTTAAAAGATAGTCAGTGTAAAGAGAAATAATGGAAATAAATGATACAGTTCATAACTATTCATTGTGGATGGAGTGTTGACAAAAAACAATATCTCTGGATTAACACCCAGTAATGAAGCATGTGCTATTGGAATGCCTGAAACAATTATGGACATTGATATGCATGAAATTATTCAAAATGGTTCAACATCCTGTGAATAAATATGATGCGGTAGAGGATACTGGAAGTTGTGCAAGTGTTATGAACAGCTTAGTGTCACTGTTCAAAACTGTAAAAGACATTTGGAAAAGTTACTAGTAAGCATATTCCTGTTTAGCCCTATTGCATATTGATTCACCTTTAAATCATACACACTGGAGCAAAGACAAATATTTCCTATTTTTTATGCATAGTATTGTCTTTATCCTGTGGAAATAAATAGAACACACGGTGACTGAAATAGAACCAAAGGTAGATGTGTATATGAAAAACGTGATTTTTTTCAGGGTATTCATTAGCTACAGACCTTGCCATCAGAAGTATCCCTTGCCCCCACTCCAAGTCTCCATACCATATTTCAGGGCTTGTAAGAAATTTCTCTGAAATTGCAGCCAGCTATTCCCGTAAAAACTGTAGCAGGAAGAAAGCTCTTGGTACAGTTCAAAGTAAAATGCTATTATTGCTCAATGTCTCTTTCTAAAGAAATGATATTGGCTGGATACATGTTCTTTTGTATCAGATGCTTTGTGTGAATCAGAACAAAAGTCCTCTAGCTCTCCAAAATTGTGGTCATTTGAAGCACCAGTGTAAAATCAATTGCCAGTGCTTCACAGCTTCTCCTTGGACCCCATTAAGATAGCGATATGTTTGGAGCTCTGGCTTTCAGAGCTGGGTTCCATTTCTCACTGCCTCCTTGAATTTTGCTTTAGTTTTATACATCTCTTTTCAAGCAGTTTACTTTTTCTGCCCTTTATTTTCTGGGGCTGACAGTCTCTTCTGAAACTTTCAACCAAACAACTGAACTTCTTATCATTGTCCCTGGAAACACAGTTCACCAGTTTGGGTTTAGCACTGTGCATCACTGATCTCAGCCAATGTTCCCAATGCTGACATTATGTCTATACGCAGTCATTCAGTGGCCTTGATATTTTCCTGCTGGCCTCTACACTTGTCAGTGGTCTTGACACATTCCTTGAAAATGTTTTCTGTGTAGATTTAAGTTCCTGATTCCTTCAAACAAAACATAGCATACATTCTCCCTACAGCTTGTATCTCTGGACTTCTAACAAAACCTGATTCTAGGAAAAGGAGGGATTACTTTACTGTGTTACTCTGTCCTGGAGGCTTCACTTCAGGTTACCTGAGGAAGGAGGTTCACTTTATAACTCCTGAGCACTCTGAACAAAATTTTCCTGAGGTTGGGCTATTCTTTGTCTGGGGTGTCTGCAAGGTGCATTTTCAAAGCAGATCCTGATGTCAATATGAAATTGCAGCCTTACATCTCTACCTGGAAAAGTGACTTTGAAAAAAGGAAGACTTCAAGACATGAATGATGACACATCTGTCCCTCAGATTAGTTGTCTATCACCTGACATAAAAGCAGCCCATTAGCACTGCTCTTAAAATTGATTTCAGAGCAGGGTTGCAAAATCACAGTGGCAATTTACTTAACGTTATAGAAATAGTTGAAGAAATGTCTGTGAATCTTTTGCTTGCTTCTGAAATAGAAACAGTGTGACATCATAACTAATCTGTTGTAGCTGATACACAGACTTAATTAAGTCTTATTATATGAAAATAATTAACATATAATAATTATATGAAAATAAT
>VYZW01049587.1:24624-35020 GCA_013401315.1 Balaeniceps rex
AGGGGCAAGTGGCACTAAACTTCATTAGTAAAGCTGCAGCTTTTGCCTTGCTGCAGGAAACATGCCTTAGAGCATGAGTCATAAATTATGGTATAATCTACAAATTATACTCTGTCTATATATATAAACACATACTATAAACTACAGCATGTAGAGCCATTAGAGAACTACTTCTGGAGCTAAAATTGATCCATTCTCCACTTCATTTTGTGGAGTATAATTTTCTGCTGATGTCCAAGAATAGGAAAGATGTTTCGAAATCATGGAAGGAATCAATAGGAATTAGGTAGTTATCTACAATAATGCCAGAATTTGCCCCTAGATTACCTTGTTTATGTTTGCTTTGTAGTGCAAGTAGGGAAAACAAAAAGTTATCCAGATGCAATTTTTCCTAAGTATCACTTTGTAATAATATTTGCTGAAGTCCTAAATCTCTAACCCTTATAGCATATGACTTTGTGTGAAGAAATGATATTAAGCTCTGCCTTAAAAAGAGAAGGAAAGATGTACCTGTGAAAACTGATCAGTATGTAAAAAGGAAACTTTATAATTAGCTCTGGTTGTATTCTAGACACCAAGTGATTTGGTCCCATTATTAATTTACTTACCTATTCAAACTCCAGCTTTTATTGGCTTTGATAGAATTCTTGAGCTGAGATTTATAATTGGAGAGACAGACAATTCCTTAGACTAAATAACGGTTGATTATTATTGGTGGTTAATTTGATTTAGCACCAATTCAATACTCAGAGTTACTGCCCTGATGTATTTCTAGTTTAATTTAATATTTATAGAGAGTAGGGCTGGAAGGGACTTCAAAAGGTCATCTAGTTCATCACCCAGTACCAAGGCAGGAACACTATACCCATGTCATTAGTATTAATAGTAATTTAGCTTTGATCTAATGTTTTCTTTATTTCTCAGTGTTGTGTTAAAACTTGTACAATTTGCATTAAATCACAGTACTTGCGATAAACTGCATTGATTCAACCTTTTGTATTTCAAGCAGTCAGTCTAAAACCTAAACTTGCCCTCCTGCCCTTCTGATCTTCACATGGAGTACTGGCTTCTCCTGCTAATCATAGGAGTGGTTTTAGGAAAAAAAAGAATAAATAACTATTTATAATTCTGCCTATCTTCAGAAAAATAGAATCAGTAAAATAAGTCAGATATCCTCTCACCTAATCTTGTCAACCTTTAAAACAGGGATGTGGATAGCCGCCTCCTTAGAATAGGCTGACGGGGTATCTTTACTCAAATTATCCCATTTTGTTCTCAAGGCCAATTTTGCTGCATCCTTTTCTCTCATTTTTTGTCTATTTAAATTTTTTCTCTGTGTGTGTGGGGGGTGTGTGTCATCAATGCTGGTGCTAATGTAGTGCCTTATAAAGTGTTCAGTAACTATGCAGATCTGGGGGACTGCAGGGTTTTTTGCAGGTAGTTTAGAGGCAGTATCTTACAACTGTACATGTTAGAAGCTTATACACAATAAAGTTTATATGCTACACTACAGGTATTTTAGAAGAAGAGGATGTAGAATACAGTCTCGAATAATCTTGACGTTTGAACTCAGAGTCCAATTCTTTTGGAGATCTTTGAGCTGCACTTCATCAAGGTGAAACCCAAGGTGTTTGTGTGAGGTTTTCTTTGTATGTGTCTCTTAATTTTACATCAGGAATGAAATTTGGTTTAGAGTACAAGATAAGAAACAGAGCAACGATTTATGTAGCTCATGAAAATCACTGGACAGATAATCTTTGGCTACCACAAAGAATTCCCACCACAAAGAATTCCAGTGGACAGCACTTTGTCATAACAATGGCTGTAGTTGTACTGCCCATTTTGTTTTGGATACGCTTAGTACAATATTGTCTTCTAAGGTTTTCCAAGAGTGACTTTTCTGGGAAAACCTTATTTTACAAATATTAATTGGGCAACAATTAAAGTTTGAGGAACTTTGATTCTTGCTCATTGAGGCACTTTGACAGAGAAAGAACTGCATTGCTGTTTGGCTTTGTATGAAATGGAACTGAAGTACAAGGTGTTAAAGGACCAGATTTTTCAAACTCTGTCCTGTCTTCTGTTAGGCATGTTCTCCATCCAAGATTAGGAATCCAGTGAATCTGGTTATTTACAGAGAAGCAGTTACAGGTGGATAATTACTTCTTTTTAATAAATTTGAAATAAAAATGTACCTAATCCGATGTTTTATTAGGTTCCTATTTAATAGTTTCTGTGTTATATTAGCAGCTAACTAAGGTACCTTGTTAATGAGGCCAAAACCATGTATCAAACTCAAAGAATGTGTGCATCAAAAACATAGCAACAAAACCCCAAAAGTCAGTTTCCCCAGTTTCTTTTTAAGAGTCTGTTTAAAAAACCCTCTTCTTCTGTTCTGTGTTTCTTTATTACAGATGTAGAGATAATTTAACAAAAAAGTTCTAGTTCTTTTCTGCCTTTATTACACATGTGGAGATAATTAGACCATGCTGACAATAGAAGGACTTTGTGACACTTGTGGGTGGTGGGTTTGTGTCTGATTGGAATACATTAATAAATAGACTTAAGTTACTCATGGAACTCATTGGATAGATAAGCTTTGGTTACAACAAGGAATTATTGCATTTCAGCTGATGATGCAGAGACTCAGCTAGCACAAGCTGTAATGATAAATGTCCAGGTTGTCCATCATGTTTTGTTGTGTACCAAGTGCACTGAATAAGGTTTCCTACCAGACTCGTGATCTGCATAGGTTGATGCATCCTGGTTGCATAACACATAGGAAGTCCTGTTATTCTCATTAATTTCATACATCTGATTTAATCCATGGTATGCTATAAACCTTGTGATGCCACTGTTTTAACCTTGTAAATATTACATTGCCACCAAAGGTTTCTGATGTGTGGATTTTGAGGGTTGAAACTCAGGGTATAGTCTGACAAGAAGAGAAGGTTTTGGTGGCTGTCTCTGAAGATGTAAGAAGAGCTGTTGTTATTATCATTGTTTTGGCTATTAATTAAAAAAATTAGTATGAGGGTTTTTTTTTCTGCCATTGTTTTATAGAAACATTTGGCTTATGAAAAGAACAGTCAAAACAAATAAAGATTAAATTATATACTTCACTGAGAGAGGCTAAGGAACATACTGCTACTATCTGAAGTTTTTTAGAGTGTTCTCAAGCCTTCATAGTTGAGGAGAGGTAAAGACTTCTCATAACAGACATGGACATATTTTGAGGAATTTAACTTACTCACTCAAACAGAGCATTTAATCTTCATTTTTTGAAGACTGATTGACTTCTTTGATTCTTTCTATATAGGAGTACCTACAGTCCTGCAAGAATATTTTTGACATGCCGTATTTTAAGGACCTCAGCCGTAATGAAAATATGTTTATCTTATGAAAAATGTATGTTCTTATCACATGGTTTACAAATAAGAAAAACAACCCAAACTTTCTTAAATCTGATACACTCTGCATTGTACACCCAATTACTAAGTTTTATTATGTTTCAATGTATCACTTACATGTTGTTAACTGGCTCTGAATATTCTTGCTGATGATAATGTAAATTCATGAGCTCTAATCAGCTATAGACTAATTTTGTTCAGATCATTCTGAATGAATTTTTTATAAGGAAAAATCATAATTACAGTAATGAGCATTTTAATGCTCAGCCAAATTTATCTGGTGTGATAACTTGTGACAAGTTCTGTGACAGTGGTGGTGTTATGATGGGGATGAATTTATTCCTTAATGATTAGCAGCGTGGTCAATCTTTTGTGGGTATTCTTCGAATGGAAATAGTTAGCAGTGTAGGCATTTCTATGATTGACGTGGTAGCATTCTATTGTTATCTGCGTAGATCAAGCTATAGGTGTAGTAGTATTACTAGGTAGGTACAACCAGTTCACCAGCTGTCCTATCCCCAAAGCTGGTAATCAAACTTGTAAATTATTTGGGTAGATAAGCTGTACGCTATGCACATTGTTCTTACCTGATGGCTAAGCCTTTGAAGGCTGAGCATCTGGTATATATCTGTTCTGTAGTGCTTGTTACATAACATCTGTTTACAAACTGACTATGTATGTGTTTATTAATAGTTATATTGCTTGTGCCTTATGTTGCTTTCAGATGGGCAGATTCGAGATTCCTATATTGGAGTTGGAGGTGGCTAGTTGCAAGAAATGGTAAAGTCTGTGTATTCCTTTCCTCTGAGCAAATGTAATGCAGCTGATGCAATAATGCACAAGACCTCACTGCCATATGAGAAGTGTCTGCATGATGTTTCTTTGATAAAGCAAGGTCAGATCTAAAGCTTGGTAACTGGTATACTGTTTGGCTCTGTTGCGCTTTATTTGGTGGTATTTCTTTCTGTTCATATCAGTGCTTCAGACAGGGAACATATCTTACTCTATAAAATGCCTGTCACTCCCTAATACTAGTGAGGGTCAAGTCTGCTTTCCCTCATTTCACAAGTACTTGTGGGAGTTAATAATGAAGATTCAGCAAAATCAAGACTACAACAGAACATGGAACATACATAGGAACACAGATATATAGAAAGCGTATGTTTTGACAGGTGAAGTCATCACAGGTGATTGTAAAAGTAAAGCCTTCGTTTGCCTGTTTAACCACTGCCTGATTAACCTTTTAATCTATTCCTGAATAACAGTTGACTGTAAAAGGTATATCAGAAGGGCAGTTTCTGATTGTCCTGATCAAAGGTAGAGGTTTGTTATTCAGAAAGGGAAGTCCAGAAAGTCATCTAGGTTCCTAGCTTGCCAGTAAACTGCTAATTTCTGTTTCCTTCAGTTACATTCATGTTGACTATGATCTGTGCTTGGTTAGAAGTGCTTGTTCCATTTATCCTAATTTTTCCTCTTCATCTTGTGGGAAGTGATCTTTGAAATGGAGACTTTTCAGATAGAGGATTTCAATGCAGATCTGTATACTTATGATACATATTTTTTTGCAGAAAATATATCAGATTTATCCACTCTTCCTTATGTCTGCTTTGAACCAGTCATCACTATTTTTGAATGCTTACATCTTTTGTCTATTCTTCCACAGAGTCTAAGCCTGTAAGCCTGTAATATGGTATTACCATTGCTAGTAACAGGCCACAGGCTTTGTACTAAGTTTGGAAGGCCTCAGGACTGAGGCTTGTCAAGCTTGCTCTGTCTGAACTTCTCTTGAGATATCTGGAGCTGTGTTGTACATGGCCTAGGTCTAACAGCAATTTTTGTTTTGGTTATGCCTACTTTGTTTCACTTCTACTTATCTTTATATGATACAACCATAGGTTTGTATAGATAACAGTAACAAGAAGTTATTCTGTGTAGAGCAAGATGTTCACAACTCTAACATAATGATGTGTTGTAGAGTAATGCTGGTCTGGTGTGACAGCAAGAGGCCTTGGGAAGTGGAGGCACAGGATGCAGCATAGAGGAGTAAGGCACAGGGTGCCAAGAGATGGGGGACAGGCTTGGTACTGGAGACCCCACTTCTTCAGACCCGTACTTTCTTCAGTATGTCCCTGCCTCTCTTGTACTGGGGAGCCCAAAACTGGACCCAGCCCCAACGAGTCTCACATGGGCTGAGTGGAGAGGAAGGACCACTTGCCTTGATCTGCTGGCAACAGCCTTCCTAATGCAGCCCAGGACACTGCTGACCTTTTTAAATGAGGAATGAGCAAGGCATAAAAGCATGTTAGTAAACATATAAAAATGATCCCAAATGGATCCTAGAGGGAGGAGAATGAAGCCATCAACACAAACATCATACTGCTCACTGTGGAGAACTCGCATAGCCTGATAGTTTGTGTAACAGCCCCTCCCGCTCCCCCAATACTGGATTGAAACCACTGACCTCCTTAGGACCCAGAGGAGCAGGGGAAGGGTGAGCATAACACCAGGAGAAGGGATAGAAACTAGGAATTGTGTTTATTTTTAATGTATTATTACTATTAAGTCTTCTTCTATATAGAAGTGTTATTTTTCTGTAATAATTAGATCTGGACTAATAATTATTCTTTGAATAGATTGTTAAGATTTCAACTGTACTAACAGTAAATTATTAGCTTTGTATGTAAGGAGCATTTCCTCTTTTCCGGTTGTCGTGGTTTAGCCCCACTCGGCAACTAAGCACCACGCAGCCGCTCGCTCCCCCTCCCCCTCCCCAGTGGGATGGGGGAGAGAATCGGAAGGGCAAGAGTAAGAAAACCCACAGGTTGAGATAAGAACAGTTTAATAATTGAAATAAAATAATAATAATAATAGTAATAATAATAATGATAATAATAATAATAATAATTGTAATGAAAAGGAGAACGAGAGAGACAAACAAAACCCAGGGAAAAGAAAACAAGTGATGCAACCGCTCACCACCCGCCGACCGACACCCAGCCAGTCCCTGAGCAGCGATCGCTGCCCCCCGGCTAACTCCCCTCGGTTTATATACTGAGCATGACGTCATATGGTATGGAATAGCCCTTTGGTCAATTTGGATCAACTGTCTTGGGCTGTGCCCCCTCCCAACTTCTTGTGCACCTGGCAGAGCATGGGAAGCTGAAAAAGAAAGTCCTTGACTAGTCTAAGCATTACTTAGCAACAACTAAAACATCAGTGTGTTATCAGCATTCTTCTCATACTAAATCCAAAACACAGCACTATGCCAGCTACTAGGAAGAAAAGTAACTCTAACTCAGCTGAAACCAGGACACCGGTAAACAAAATATTGAGTGTAAAAAGACCACAATAAAGATTAATTGTACGGTTAGAATTTGTCCACTTAAATTAGTATTCTGGAAGGAGGTGTTCTTTTTTCTATGGAAACTAGCTGAGCAATTTGGGATTTGGACTGAAATACCATATCAGAGAGAATTAGGGTAATCCTGAATTGAGGAATATGATGTACAGTGTTTCTCAGGGTTAGGCTGACTGCAGGACTAAAAGATGTCAACTTGACTTTTTTTATGCAGTTATGAACAACTTGCAAAGCTCCTCTTTCTTCAGTCAGCATTTTGCTTTGGAAAATTTTGAGGGCAGGTGCAAATGGAAAAGAGTTTATTTTGGAAAGGGATTCTTTTTTTTCCAAATGTTGTAAGAGATAAGTGCATCTCACTGTTTAGTTGATAGCACCTGATTTGAGCCAGGGCTATTACATGTCTAGCACAAGATTGCAGAGGTCCCACTTGAAGTTGGAGTCCTGGTGTGTTAGCTGCCATACGTGCACACACTGCAGAGCATACTGAGTGATGGATCATGCACTAAGATAGGTTTTGAATAGGATGCAGTCAAGTCTTCTTGAAACAGTGGTGTGCTAAGTAGACCTGTTAACATTTCTACGTGGCAATAGCACTGTGCCAGATTACATTACATGCTGTAGTATATTTACTGTAAGTATAGCATATTTGTTACTATAGTGATCCTTCACCCTTTTGCTATTTTGAGATCAAAGCAGGAGAGAAAAAAGTATAGAATTTCCATATTTGCTAAAAATAAATCCTGCTTCCCTTCATGAAACTTTTTGACAGAAAGTGTTTTGTCTTGCAGCTACTGTAAACAATATTTATGAACTAAATGGCTCTGACGCACTCCATCACTGTCCAGATGAAGATCTTTGGGGAGGGGAAAATGATTTCATACTCTGCTGAGTATACAGGGACATCCCACATTCTTACTGGTGTTGCAAAATTCTTTTTTAAAAATCATACCTCAAAATTCATACGAATAAAGAAAAATACAAATTAATGTCTGCACAGATGGGAAAAAAACTTTTATATTGTAGATCATCATACACCGTGGTTTGAGAAGCTGTTGTTAATGGCCTATAAAGAGCTGGTCGATCATGAGTTTCTGTACTCTCAATTGTCAAAGGACATTAAATGTGTGCATTATTTTTATACATTCTTCTAAAAGTATAATATTAATCCCTGTCTACTTCACTGTATGTTACATGAAGTTATATTAGTCTGCTCCATTTAATAATTTGTTTGTTTTAAATGATCTTTTACATAGCAATGTACAGTTTACTATATCTTGCATTTAATATTCTAGTCTTACTTAGAATGTATTGTAGGCATTATATTTCTATATTTGGGTTGTTACTCCTTAACAGTGTTTGGTTTTTAGATTGGAACTAAAAAAAGAAATTCAGGAAGCTTTATGAATCTCACAAATAGACTTATTTCTTATTCTGTAATATTAATAAGTAGTATTGCCTCAAAAGTACTGGCAGACATATGATAGTTACATTTAATTTGTAATCATTAAAATATCATCCCTACAAATAGAAAACATTTAAACGATTACTGAAACTTGAATGAATACTACAAGTAGAAGTCATGGTCTACTCAATGATATAATCTGCAACTTTTATGAATGACATCATTAAAATTTTGCAAATATAACACTTTAAAACCAAACTATTACTGTTGAATGTAACAGTTTAAAAGAAGGTTGAATAATGTGGATATTCTGAAGTTATGATCAACTGCAAACACACTACATATGACTGAGTTTTCATGAAGAGTTTACTGTAGTGTTATATGACAAAACAGACTGTAGTATTTTTTCCACATATAATGGGTAAATGTACTTAGTTAAAGCTAGAAAATTGAAGCATTAAGAAAGTCAATTTGCTTTTCATATGGAATATATTGTTTTTATGTTAGTCTTGCTACACTTAATAAGGAAGCACTCTGGTTTTTTTGGTTCTTCTGATTTTCACATACTGGTAATGGGCATAGAGTGATGTTTATTAAATTCTTTTTCCTCTTTCAGAAGTTTATATTTTGTCTAGGAAAAAGCCCATGTATAATGAATTACAGAAAATTACAAGTAAATAAGACATGACAGCAGTCTGCCTTCTCAGTGTATGCACAGATAACAGAAAGTACATAGCCCCAATATGCTTCTCTTGTAAGCACAATCCCGTTCAAGGTCATAGTCCTGTTTTTTTGTGTGGCTGATCCCTACCTGTTTGAAAATCACCTTTTTCCTCCCATGAAAGTTTCATTCATAAGTAAAACATGGCATCATAAAGACAAATAAAGAAGTACTATCCAAGAATAAGAAACAACACAATGTTTATGATCTGTGTCAGTAAACTAGCTACTGGAATGTTACATCCATTTTTTCTGTCCAGAAAGTAATACAATATCCACTAACTGGTACAAAGTGATTGACTATGGAATTACAGTATAGCTAATTATGGTCTCAATAATTAGCGTTTCTGTAAAATGTTATAGCCTCAAAATGTCACATAAACAATTGATCAAATAATTCACTTAATTTTTCAGCCTTGTTGCTATTCTCATTTTTAACTGAATTCTTTGAAATAGCATATTTTATTTTTAATAAATGTTTTCTCTTATTATTTGATACTCATTTACAAGAGTAGGTTTGTATTCTAATTTCCTCACATTCTTTACAGATAAGAAGTATAAAACTAGAGGCTTTACCTTGTACTGTAAGTTTCATAGCAAGTAATATTGTTGATTTGATACGGGACACATTGATGTTTGAAGCTTGCAACTACTTCAGCAATTCAAAATCCAAGTGTGGACTCCTGTTCATGCTTAGACCTATGTGGATTTTACTTTATAATTCCAGTAACAGTATACTGGAGTATAACTGTATACTGTTATATACAGTTATCACTATAACTGTATATAATTGTTATAGACTCCACATGTGTTTTAAGGTCCCTTTATGCTACTGGTACAGTGTAATGAGAAACAGTTTCCAAGTATAGGCATGGGGGCAAAGTTTTGGCAGTTTCAAGGAACTCCCAAACACTTCATTTATTGTTGATAATACAGAGTTTTTAGGCATCAGGCTACACCTACTTGTCATCTTTTCACTGCATTGGTCTTGTTTACTATTTGAGTTAATGGACATACTTTTAGAAAGACTCCAGCATAATAGAAATGAGTGGGAGCCTTGAAATTGCAGAATCAAGCCCCAAATGTATATAATCTGCCAGGATTTACTGGAACACTCTTTGATATGATATTTTATAGGTTCATGTCAGTATTATTTTAAAAATGCTTCTGGTTTATCTGAAGTAAAATGTATTTATAGAAATTAAACAAGCATATAGAAATAGTATTTTAAATTAACATATATAAAAAGATTAGCTTTGGTTAGATGACTGTACTGGGTCTGGCTGAGATGGAGTTAATCTTCCCCATAGCAGACCTCATAGTGCTGTGCTTTGTATTGGTAGCTAGAAAGGTGTTGATAACATACCAGTGTTTTGGCTACTGCTGAGTGGTGCTCGCACAGCATCAAAGCTGTCTCTCCAAGATTCCCCCCGCCACAGTAGGCTGGGTGTGGGCAAGATCTTGGGAGGGGACATAGCGAGGACAGCTGACCCAAACTGACCAAAG
>VYZW01049587.1:35896-51883 GCA_013401315.1 Balaeniceps rex
TTGGATCAACAAAAAAAGCTAAGAGAAAGGAGGAGGAAGGGGGGGCATTCGTTATTTACGTTTGTCTTCTGGAGCAACCCCTATGCGTACTGAAGCCGTGCTTCCCAGGAAGTGGCTGGACATCTCCTGCTGATGGAAAGTAGAGAATAAAATCTTGGTCTTCTTTTTTTGCTTCTGTGCATGGCCTTTGCTTTTTCTTTTTTATTAAACTGCCTTTATCTTGACCCATGAGGGTTTTTTTCCATCTCGTTTTCTCCCCACCTGTCCTGCTGAGGAGGGGAGTGATAGAGCGCCTTGGTGACACCTGGCATCCAGCCAAGGTCAACCCACCACACACCTCTAGTACAAGAAGGCTCAATTAATTCAACAATTTAGAATGGGTCCCAAGACCTCATTCTGTCTTGGTAAAGTGTAGTTTCAACAGTGTCCCAATGTAATTTCTTCTGTTAACTCAAGCCTTTTTCATTGAGAAATAACTCCACTTCTATAAGCATCTAGATAGTATGGTGCTGAGTGTGTCACATTTCCTCACAACTAGACTGGTTAGAACAAAAAGTCTCCTCTAGGATATCTGAAGAGAAACCTATACATCACTCTGAAAAAAAGAGAGTGTATTCCAGCCCCAACATTTGAAAACACAGTGCAAAANGTATAAAATTGCTAAGTTGAATTATAATGCAAGCAGAGTTATTAATGCATTTTCAGCAAAGATTTGCTAGTAGGTTACTCTGCCTTCTGAAAAAAGGAGCAGATCCAGCAAACTGACCTGGCAGAGACCCCATGCATACTTAACCTTCAGTTCTTTATGCATCACATCCACTGTAATCTTGTTTTCTTTGACATTTCTCAGATACACTAATCCTTTCATCCTGTGAGATCAAATCTGAACCCTCATTGATTTTATGCTAAGGCAACCCATGGGCCCCTAGACAGTAACTTCTGTACCCTGCCCATAGTAGGTCAGTTATTTTTTCTGTCTATTGCCTCAGTGTAAAAGTACATTTTACTGGTTGGTTGCCCTACTAAACCTGACTCAGACACACTGATTTACATCTATTTCAACCTTTTGACCCATGTATAGTTATTCTGAATTTACATTAATCTAAATCACGTAACTAAAGGGACATACTTTCTCCCATCAAAGTGCTAAAGGGAAGACTGTGCTGCCAATCCTGTCACTGGAGGATATATCCCCATAAATACTTTGTGAACTAGACAAGGGTACAAGAGACTGTTGTCAATAATGCTAGTGTGTTGTGGCTGTCCATCACCCGTGAAGGCAAAGTATCTTCCAGTTCCAACAAGGGCTGAGATTCTTCATAGGCTGGATGAACTAAAGAGCAAAAGACACTTTGTAGTCCACAGGAACATATCACCTATTGGCAAGATATTAACAACATCTTTCTAATCAGATACAACTGATACAGCCTTCAGTATTCTTTTTTTGCTTCTGTGCATGGCCTTTGCTTTTTCTTTTTTATTAAACTGCCTTTATCTTGACCCATGAGGGTTTTTTTCCATCTCGTTTTCTCCCCACCTGTCCTGCTGAGGAGGGGAGTGATAGAGCGCCTTGGTGACACCTGGCATCCAGCCAAGGTCAACCCATCATGATGACACAAGCTACAGCATTGCCTGTAATATATCACATGATTGTTGTTTATGATCTGTTGAAAATTTTTCCTTTCAGTGTGCTAGGATTATGAGATGGAGGTGGACACTGATGATATTAAGTGTGTTTTTTGCTCAATTTACATACTTTTGGAATAGATCACATCTGAAGTTAATATCTAAGGTACTAGGTTAATAAACCCAATTTAAGTATTGCATCAGTAGTAAACCCAAGTTAAGTATTGCAGAAGATGACTAGTGAATTGGCAAATCCCCCCCCTTTTTTTAATCCAACTATCCCTTAGATAGGACACCATAGATATTGTAAATCTAAGTTCAGATCTGGCTTTCTAAGGCCTAGGTTATTAAGAGGGCTTAAAGGGCACTTTTTCAAACTCGTGGGATGTACCTACATTGTTTTTTTAGTTCAGAACAGAAGTTCACTTTCACACAGAATTTCCAGATATCCCCCACTAGGATACACACTGCCCCATGCCCCCATAGATTCAATTCTTCTGGGGTGAAATGAAACTGGGCTCTGGCTGAAACAATTCTCAGCCACTTCTGGAGTTAACCCTAATCACCAGCTGTTCTGTGCAGATCCACTCCCAGAGTTCCACACTACTTGTTAATGTAGTGGCACATCCTAACTGGGAAAAATGGTAGTAAGATAGGCTAAATCCTAGTTGTTATGTTGAAATACCATTTTATAATAAGAAACTATGAAATGCTTTATTAGGTATTGTTAGATAACTTCAGGTTTTTAGTAAGAATTTAGCCCTTTTACTGTTAAAGTTGATATGGGGAAAATTAGGGCCTGTCACTTAATCTCATTTTATGCTAATATTTTCTTGTCTTCCTTCTTCTTCTCATTTATGGAAAATTTGAGATAATAGCAGAATGACATCTAATTTGGTTTTCTCAGTTTTCACAAATGGGAAACAAAGTTTCTTGTTCTTACCACCTAGTAAATCTAATTAAAATTCTTACAGGAAAGAAACTATTATTAAGATAAAATAACTGTTTGATATTGTTTCTCTGTATTTTCAGTGATGTGGATTAAGAGGTGTACACAAGTGTGTTATGCCACTTTTGCAACACCGTTTTAGGTCCGTATGCACTGGTCCGATCCTCTAAGATAGTATAAACCACCCTTAGGCGGTATTAATTTAAGTCCAAAAGCCATTAGAATCATTGCCTCACAATAAGTACATCCTCTTAAGCTGCCTCCAGTAATATAGCTTTTGTGATACACCAGTTAAAGCTGACTCTGTNCCTAATCACCAGCTGTTCTGTGCAGATCCACTCCCAGAGTTCCACACTACTTGTTAATGTAGTGGCACATCCTAACTGGGAAAAATGGTAGTAAGATAGGCTAAATCCTAGTTGTTATGTTGAAATACCATTTTATAATAAGAAACTATGAAATGCTTTATTAGGTATTGTTAGATAACTTCAGGTTTTTAGTAAGAATTTAGCCCTTTTACTGTTAAAGTTGATATGGGGAAAATTAGGGCCTGTCACTTAATCTCATTTTATGCTAATATTTTCTTGTCTTCCTTCTTCTTCTCATTTATGGAAAATTTGAGATAATAGCAGAATGACATCTAATTTGGTTTTCTCAGTTTTCACAAATGGGAAACAAAGTTTCTTGTTCTTACCACCTAGTAAATCTAATTAAAATTCTTACAGGAAAGAAACTATTATTAAGATAAAATAACTGTTTGATATTGTTTCTCTGTATTTTCAGTGATGTGGATTAAGAGGTGTACACAAGTGTGTTATGCCACTTTTGCAACACCGTTTTAGGTCCGTATGCACTGGTCCGATCCTCTAAGATAGTATAAACCACCCTTAGGCGGTATTAATTTAAGTCCAAAAGCCATTAGAATCATTGCCTCACAATAAGTACATCCTCTTAAGCTGCCTCCAGTAATATAGCTTTTGTGATACACCAGTTAAAGCTGACTCTGTTTACATATTTTGTTTGTGTGTGAAGGTGTGACACTAAAGAAAGTAGGCAGTAAGATAACAGTCAATACTCCCTGTAATTGACTTCTCTTTGGGCTATATAAAGAGGTGTTTAATGTCAGGCAGTGTTTTGTAAACCTCACTATGCATTTATGTAAGTGTACTCCAAAGAGTATAAACATGGAAAAAAAGAGATTGTTTAGGATGATATGAAAATGTACAAGTAGGTATAAAGAAATATGTTAAGTAGCCTGTGACATATAATGCCACTGGTTGCATACTTTTAAAGATTATCTGAAATTGTAGATGCTGTATATTTGATCTACGTGGTACCTGAAATTACCAACCCCTCCCTGACTGTTATGGAGATAGTAAGAAGTTTCAAGAAAGAAAAAATATTCTTGGTAAGTAGACTGCTTGAAACTACTTACCAATTTTTTCATAAAAATGACTGTAATTCAGGAAGATTTTTTTTTAAAGAACATTTTTTACTATAGTTATTTGTGTAGACTGAAGTATTAAAGGTTAAATACTTACTGCTTTTTGGCCATAGAGTAGATTCCAAAGGAAGCCACATATATTGCGTGTTTAAAACTAGATGAGAGAAAAGCAAATGAAACTCTGGGATGTTAAAATACCTATTAGTGATACAAAAATGCATACATACAATAGAATTATGCTGGGTTTTAATTGCAGTTTTTCTAATTATTATTTCCATAGGACAGGCCTCTTTATACACAGCAAGGAGTAATGCAGAATGAGAAACATTAAGTAGGTGATGCTATATCCTCAGGTTCATTCCTCTCAGTCCCAGCAGTTGTGCTGTTCTCAGGATAAAAAAAGTGACAAAAAATAGAGGTAACAATGTCATCCTTAAATAGCATAGTGAAAGCATGGTGCTGGTCTGGTTAAATGTATATCAATAATTAGCATATTCAGTGGTATTTTGACCTTGAGGGAATGGTTGGTATTTTCTAACTAGCTTCATAACTGAGATTTTATCCTTTTGTTAAAGGCAATTTATAGTGCCAGAATAACTTCTTTAAAAGAAGTACTAACTTGTCTGCCTCATGGTGAGAAAATGGGCGCTTTGGAAGAGCTTCTTAGTTTTGAAGCATTGCATAGCCTTTAACTAGAACATTTGTACATACTGTTAGTAATATGGAGTTTTTCAAAGTTCCAGACAATAAGGAGAGACTAATTTTTTTCACTATTTACAGCTTCAGATAATCACTGTTGGGAATAAAAATTATAACCACAACTGCGTGTGTCTTTCTGCTACATTAGTGACCTAGTCACCTACAGTGTCTCCCACACTATTTGTGTCAAGTTAATTTAGGGAGGTGGTAAAATGTATTCTGTTTTGTTTAGCCGACTCTCTAAAACTACCGACTTCAGTGCATATTCATGTATTTTCTTTCAAAACACTTTTGACAATGGTATAAGACCTGTAAAATTTTATGCCCTCACATTTTATACCTTAGTTTCAGAAGATCAGCCACTCAATTCTTCTTTAATTGTTGTTAATGGTAGTTCTGATAGGGTGATCTAGCTAAGGAATATCTATTAAGAATATAAGAGATAATTATTTTGAAATGTTTGTATACATACCTTTTGCTGAAAATTCCTTTTTCCAGTGGAAGCTAAATAACTAAAAACTTTTGCTATTATCAGCCAAGATCTCTATTAATACTGGGTATCTCTGAATGGAGCATGTTGAATGTGTCTTGCAATGGAACGCTTGATTGATTTGTGTTAATTTTTGGTAACATTTCCACCTTGTGCTCCCTCTTTCTGCCACTGGCCAAATCTACTGTATAGTTACTTAGCTATTTGGCCACGTTACACTCAAAATCTTGTTGTGGACAAAAAGGAGACATACCTATATAAAGGCAAGAATTTATTGTTGGTATATTTGAAATCTTAAGAGTCTAATCTAAGAATCCTAATTATTATGGAAAAAGAAAACAAAGAAAAAACCTGAACACTTCTATATTGAAAAAGTCTCAATAATGTGGTTAAAATTTCTATACAACCACTTCCTGGTTTCTACCCCTTTTTCTTGTGTTTTGCACACAATTTGAATGTGGTCATGGAATATTGTATCATTCAGGACAGGGTAAACTGCTACAGGTGCTTGGCTTTTGTACATTTACTCCCTGCTCAACAGATAAGATGATGGGCTCTAGNCTTATTTTTTGGGGGACCATGACTGGGGAAGAATTTCTATCCATTTGTAGCCCTTGAGTGACTTGAGGAACTCAGCGCCTTTAAGTCTGCATAGAGATGTACTGCAGGGATAATTTCCACTTGTTCTCATGCTAACCTTCACCAGCTTCACAGACATTGGTTTGCTAAATCCAATATCAATCCATTTTCTTGCAAAAAGAGTACAAGCAGTTCCTTGCTCTTTCTCTTCTGGCAGACTGTTAGCATTAGTCTGTACACAAAATGTTCCAGTTCCTCTTGCGACCTCCCTATTCTGTAACTGACATGGTGGGGGCACTGGGCCCCCATCCCCATTTTGTTATGCTGATCTATATCAAGTGAGGTACTAGGACAAACTTGTTGGAACCTCGTCCCAGCACCTCAGCTGAACACCAGTCTCCTCTACTGAAACACTGCTAGTGAACTACTCTAGTGACCTACTACTACAGCTATTTATTGCCTTTGGTCAGATTTGGTCATCAGGAACTTTTTGTTATCTTTATCTTTTTTTTTTTCAGAAGAGATATGTCAGCTGACTGTGCAATTGATTAACATCTGCTATGGCCATTGGTTACCGAGCATGAGCACTCTTCTCTTTTAATAGGAGTTTTCATCCTCAAAATGTTCCCCTAGAATTAAAAAAGTCATTCATGGTTCTTGCTTTAGTGGAAGCACAAATACATTTTGTTGAGATTAAAACCCCACAGAAAAAATATTCTTAGTGCTTGGCAAGAATTACAGTCATACTCTGATCTTGGATTTACTAAATTTTAAGATGCGAGGGATCATAGCAATGTATCTTTACTTAAGTAATAGCCTACATGCTTGCATGCTTAGCCCATAGCTTTTTAGCACTGACTTTCTTTGTATCTGATCAATTTCCTAAGAATACTTGTCATACTTCTTTCATCTGAGCTATCATAAAACTGCTATACTTTCCTGCCTGTTTTGCTCTGCTGTTTCTTTTACTTTGTGTAATCAGTTTCCACATTTTTATTACGATTCTACAAAATCAATATGGCTTTAGACTATCATATTACATGGTTGTGTCTTACCAGTGGTGTAAGATTATATAAAAATATCTATGTTCTATAATTTTAAAAAAATTCCTGTGTGAAGTGCATCCTCCACCATTATTACAAATCTTGTAAGCATGATATAAAATTTGTGTAGTCATGTTTTAATCTAAACCCTTTATGTTTATGGTTTCAGTTTCTTACAAACTTAAGAGAACTGATTTGGTGATATGGAGAAAATGGCAAGATCATTCCTTTTTGTAAAGTTTCACACTTCATTTCCTTGCATTTTATGCTGTTCTGGCTAACGAAGAACTGAAAACTGAAACTGTGTTAAACAGGAGTAAAAAAGTATTGCTCTGATCATAAGCAAATAAAATTATGTGGTATATGGTACAGAAACTTCAATTGTCAACACAAAGTAATGAAAATCTGCAATAAATATTAAAATATTAGCTACTTAAACCAGTAAACCATTAACTCATTTGCAACAGAGGTAATGCGGTGGCTCACTATGAAAAGACTCTTTCCACATATTGTTTAGATATCATATTAAATCTTGGGAATCTTTAAATACATGTACACTTCTCAAGCATTTGTTTCTTCTATGAGCAATTTTTCCCAATATCTTTTGTTACTTGCACGGACATGTGTCACAGAAAAGGCGAAGTTTTCTAAAATTCAGAGCGGTCTGTTGGAAGAACAAATTTGAATGCAGACAGTAAATTAAAAGTGTATTTAAACAGACAGTTAATGTTATAGGAAGGAAATTGTTCAGATCTGGATATATGATAAGAAAAAGACTTCAACTTTCCAAGAAAAGAAATGTGTTATTGAAAATACAGTTGCATTCAGTTGCCTACCTTTGACAGACCACATTGGGGTTGTCAACAAGGGTTGACCACATTGGAAATTCAAGGTTCTTCATGCATACATGATTGATTTTTTTTTTCCCCGAATAAAGCTATTGAGTCTTACGGACTATTTAATCCAAAACATACCTGCAAATTTGCATTCACTACAAGGACAACATTCTTACACTAGCATTTCCAGAGATCTGATGCACACAGAGGATCAATTTCAATCAGGATGTAGAACACCTCAAACTGTGTCCCATTTAAATTTGTCTGTTTACATGGAGGCTGAATTTGATCAAGTCTCTAGCAAACAACTAAATAATTCAGTCCAGTGGCAGCCTTATTTCACATGACTTGTACATCTGTCTTGATTGTGAATATAGCTGTTTTCCCAGGAATGGAGTTTTGCTTTGATGAAATGTGTCTGGAAAAACAATTTTTAATACATTCAGTAAATAATACTTTGTTTGTCATTCAACCCACATGTTTTTCCATCTCTATAGAACCTCTTTGTTTTAGATTCTGATGACTAAATAATTCAGTCCAGTAGAACCAGGACTATTTCACTTTGAAATTACAGCTGCTTGGGGCAGGAGAAGAGTGTCTTGTCCTCTCCTTCTGGTGTTGCGGAGGGGCTCTCTCTGGTGGATGGTACTGGCAAAACAAACCAAAGGGATAGATGGATAGTTTGGGAGTCTTACAGCCCCACTTTTGAAAAATACAATAGAACTTCTTTGTACGGCCACACAGTGCAGAATTGTTTAGGCTCCATTAGATCATGCTGTGCTGCATTGTAAAATGAAGTGATTACAGTGTGATTGGAGCAGCTGATATATTTCGAATCACTTGACAAAAGGGGAAGTGTAGTGGAAAATCAAATGGATATATATGGGTAGCAGAAGTGACCAGAACAAATTGTGAACATAATCATCTTTGCTATCCCTTTTTTAAATGTAACTGCTTTGTAATAGTAGTTTGTTTTGGATTCATGATGGTATAGAACAACTCTCAATTTTAATTTCTCAGAAACCATATAGCAAAAGATAGTTGAATACCATGGTGATATCAAAACATGAGTAGATTATCTTTAGTTGTGTGAATTTGAAGCCCTTTTTGCTGTTTTGGTTAATTTAATTGATTGTAACTGTTTCTAATCAACTGGGATAGTAAAGCTAGCATCAACAGAGGTTTTTCATCCCCATTTCGATGAGGGATGAATCTTCTCTACCCTTATGCTTCAGTTCCTCTGGGCCAAATGCAACTGTTCCTAACACATTACAAAGTCTTGGATCTCTTCCAATCTTAATGTAAGCAGCATAGATATGATGGCATTTATTTTGATGGATAATGTCCTCAGGGATATAGACAAGGATGAAATGTCAGTGCTAGTATTTTTCAGTCTGCTAAGAATCTCCAAAACTCCCATGCAAAATAATCTGCTGATCTGCTGGTGTGACTTAGCACAGGTATCTAGAGTTAGGTAAAGTAAAATCACTCACTGTTGTCCAATAAAACTTGCTGGAGCAACACTGAGTGTTTCTGTCTTTAAGGCTAATTCTGTCTCCTCTCTGATTGAACATGTACCTGAGGCCACTGGGAGAGCTTCAATGATCAAAGCGTAAAAAAAGAGTAAGATGACCAGTCAATGACTTGACAGCTGGAGAATGTACTTTGTAAGTCAGGATTACAGATAGCCTGTTTTTCTTTTCTGGCCTTTTTAATAATTGCTGAAGCTATGCACAGATGCATAAATGCATGTAGCAGGGGAAAGGTAGCAACCCACTGATGAAGAAAAGATTACTATATATTTTCAATAAGTCCTCCATAAAATAATGAAGACAGCCAACTCAAAACGTGGATGATGAATTTGTTTGTTGGGTTTTTGTTTGTTTGTTTTTGTTTTTTTTTTTTTAAATTCAGTAATGCTGGAGCTAAGTAAGCATCTCAAATGTTGTCTGCTTTGGTGGTATGTCATTGAGTTACAACTTTATTGATCTTCTCCAAATCATGATAGCAAGTGATGTTGTCAGCAGAATTCTGGGACCTCCTCACATTAACAGGGGGCTCAAACTCTTTTGAATATTATCTCAGAGACATTTGTTTATCCTCCTTAGCACCTGTAACTTCAGCCCTAGAAGGAGCCCCTTTTTTTGGATCTCTCTTTTGTACCTGTAGCTAATTGATATGAATGGAGCACTGTCAAGATGAATTTCTATGTCTTGTCCATTGTAAGAGCAGTTGTGTAGCACAGATTTAATTCTATTGGTGCTGTAATACACTTCTGAGATACACATTTCTAGCTTATCACATATATTGCATTTTATAGAATGGTGTGAACATTGATTTGTATCAAGCATCCATTAGACTTATCACCAAGCTTTCAGGGTTGTCATCTACCAAATAACCTTTGTTCACTTTGTTTCACTCAGGTTGCAGACCAAGACCCCCTTTGTTTTTTTTCAAATGCACTTTTCTGTTTGACTTGCTGTACTGAGAACATTTCCTCGCAGGAATCCATTCATCCTGAACATCTTTGTGATGGTTTGCTGTACACTTTGGCCTTTCTTTCCAAGCCTGCAGGTTAAGCTGCAGATCTTTCTTTGCATATGGAATTTATTCCATTCCCCAAATTCTGGGATTTGGGCCCAGAAATAAGAAATTTCTTACACTTGTATAAGAAAATGTCTTATATTTGACTCAAGGAGGCATCATACGTTTATGGTGCTTTATAAGGCTTCATCTTTTAATGAGCTAGTAGTACATTACTGCTAGGTCAATTTTATGGATCTCATGTTAGATGAATTTCTCCTTGTAGTTTAGTACCAGTTTGCAGTTATATACATAACTATTTGAAAATACAAAGAACATTATATACAAGAATATCTATTTTTTATAGTCATGTAATTAATATCTTTAATTCCCCCATCCACCACCCCTCCACCCCACTTAGTTTCCCATTTCCTCTCTAATATTCCATCTGGAGATATCTTTTCATGTTATTCATTATAGAATCTATGAAAAGGTATAAATAATTCTGTTTTCTGATTTGTATGCATTTCATCAGCACAGAGTTTTCAGAAGAATCTTGGAAAGCTCAAAGCAAAGGAAATTTGTAAAAGGAATATCAGCAAATAGCAAATTGAATGAAGCTAGCAGAACAAAACTCAGGTGCCATTGCAGTATTTAACATTATGACTCATTGTGACAAATGTGTCAGTGCTATCAGTTTCAGTCTTACCAGTGACTCAAACTAACTGTGATGGATGTACATTTCCATATTATGATTTTGTCATGCTTCAGGGTGACAGCTTGGCATGATTTTTTTATCTGCAAACAGGGGATCAAGTGCACCCTCAGTAAGTTTGCAGATGATGCCATGTTGGGCAAGAGTGTTGATCTGCTTGAGGGTAGGAAGGCTTTACAGAGGGATCTGGACAGGCTGGATCAATAGGCCAAGGCCAGCTGTATGAGGTTCAACAAGGCTAAGTGCCGGGTCCTGCACCTGGGTCACAACAACCCCATGCAACGCTACAGGCTTGGGGATGAGTGGCTGGAAAGCTGCCTGGCAGAAAAGGGCCTAGGGGTGTTGGTCAACAGATGGCTGAATATGAGCCAGCAGTGTGCTCAGGTGGCCAGGAAGGCCGATAGTATTGTGGCTTGTATCAGAAATATTGCAGCGAGCAGGACTAGGAGAGCGATTGTCCCCTTGTACTCAGCACTGGTGAGGCCACACCTCGAGTACTGTGTTCAGTTTTGGGCCCCTCACTACAAGAAAGACATTGAGTTGCTGGAGCGTGTCCAAAGAAAAGCAACGAAGCTGGTGAAGGGTGTAGAGCACAAGTCTTATGAGGAGCGGCTGAGGGAACTGGAGTTGTTTAGCCTGGAGAAAAGGAGGCTCAGGGGAGACCTTATCACTCTCTACAACTATCTGAAAGGAGGTTTTAGCAAGGTGGGTGCCAGTCTCTTCTCCCAAGTAGCAAGCGATAGGATGAGAGGAAATGGCCTTAAGTTGTGCCAGGGGAGGTTTAGATTGGATAGTAGGAAAAATTTCTTCACTGAAAGGGTTGTTAAACATTGGAACAGGCTGCCCAGGGAAGTGGTTGAGTCACCATCCCTGGAGGTATTTAAAAGATGTGTAGATGCAGTGCTTAGGGACATGGTTTAGTGATGGAGTTGGCAGTGTTAGGTTAACGGTTGGACTTGATGATATTAAAGGTCTTTTCCAACCTAAATGATTCTATGATTCTATGATTATTCCAATGCATGTTGCTGATAAGGCAAATTTTGCAAAGCAGCAAGTAAGGGAACATTTCCCAGTCTGTATTATACATCTCTCTGAAACCTTCCTTTCTAGTGCTTCACTGTAGGCAAGCTAAATGGTAGCCAGAAACTTCAGGGCATATTTATTTATGGAAGGTGTAAATATACAGAAGGCAAAAACATAAGTGTTAAAAATATGGATTTAAAGAAAAAGAAAATGTGCCTTATACAATATTTGTCAAGGTCAGAAAATAATTAATGTAATAGTTTCTCTGCAATATGGATTTTCCTGTCTGGTTTTCAGAAAATCAATGCCCTCTGCCTATTACTGTTTTATAATTAACCAATACTTAAGCAAGTACTGTGCAGATAGTATAAGATCTTTTTTTTTCCAAATTGCAAAACCTGAACCATCAACTAAAACCTCAGATAAAATGAGTAAACATAAGGTAACTGAACTCCCAAGCTAAATGAATTTGCTTCCTTGCTTAATAACTATCTTATGTCAAGGGTGACAAATTCATGTAGATCCTTTGTTGCTTAATTTCCTATTTAATACAGTGTTAACACTTACTTTCCTACCTCACAACAATGTTTGCAGACAAACACATTTAAAAAGTATGACTTCCTCAGTAAGATGTCTTTCAAGTGCCTGAGACTAGTCTTTTCTAATTCGTGTGGGTAAATGGGGGCAACAATGTAATCAAGGGAGACAGAAGAAAGGGATGGTTGTTATAGAAAAAAAATAAAAATAGAAGATACTTGTTCTGCTCCTTCATCTTTAACGAAGGAAGCAGAGTGTCAATGAGATGGAAATCTGAGAATTTCCTTGCTCTGGAATCTCACAAAGTTTAGGGATAACTCCTAGTTTTGGTGTCAAAGGTGACTTCTTCCAATGACCTTTGGGTTAGTTATTATGGATCTGGTCTGAGCCTCATGAGCACTTACTGGGAATGCTTGGGAGAGAGCATGCTGAGTTCCTGGCATAAAGAATTTAGGCATCAAAATGTAAAAATGTCTTAGAGACATTTACTGTGGGATGAAGAGACAGAAACACACACGTCCAGAAACAGTTTCAGACAACAAACTTGAAACAAAACCAACATTGCCCTCACCAAAAACAGGCAAAAGAGGACACTTACTCATAAATTCCTCTAATCTGAACAGCAAAAGCTGTCTTTTCTCCCTGTATGTGTAACTGGCTGTTACGCAGGGAGGTTGTGAAGTCTTTCCTCTGCAGAGAATGCATCTGGCAGGAGGAGGCTGGGGACCATTGTGGTTTAGGCTGGCCACTGAAGTGAAACTGAAAAGAGTGCGAGGGGAGGATGTTTAATACAAAGTTATTCCTGAAGGTATAATGACAGTGCTTTTTCCTGTTGAAGAGACTTTTCTGATAGTTCCTTTAGGAACAGTTGACAGAAGCATTATCATGATCTTATTTATAGATCTTATTTCACTCTGAGGGAAGAAATTTTCCTGGGAGGATCCCTGCTAAGTAGTATGAGTAGCATGGCTTTGCCCACTAAAAGGAGGAAAAGGAAAACCTAAACCCTAAATGTTCTTTCAGGTCAAGATATCTTCCAGATCAAGATATTTTTACATCTACAAATATGTGCTGTGAGGAGCTAAAGATCAAGCTTTTATAGTAATGGTAATGAAGAACAGTCTGTCTTCCGAATGTCATCTTCTTCATGGTTACTTCTGACACATGTTGCTCACCACAGTTAAAAATCCTGGGTTGAAACAGCATCAGAGACTCTGAACATAATTGTAAACTGACACTGTTGAGAAAGCCTGTTTACCTTGTATCAAACGTGGCTGATGGAGGGAAGAAGTATGGGGACTGAGAACTGCTGTCACATTAAGGAGTGCTAGGAGGAAGGCAGAACTTAACTGGTTCTGGCTCTACTCTGAAATGCTGGTGTATGATAAGTATGCTAGATAGGAAATGAGAAGCTTTGTTTCAGCAAATAGAATCATAGAATAAGTGGACACATTCATCTGTGAAAGGCAGTGTGTGATAAACTGCTATCAGCATCTAGTAGAACCTAAGGAAAATGACCTCATTTCACAATGAGTAGTCATCCAAGTATTCAAAATCTAAAATGTCACTGTTCTCCAAGAGCTGTTTGTATGGCCTCCCCTAAGCTCTGTTTCTACATCCGTTCAAGTCAAGAGCCAAAATGTGACTGACTTTAATGGTAGCAGAATTAGGCTCATATCGAATTTTTGGAACAATGTTAACATTGCTGTCAGCAAGATTATGAGTTCTACCCTCATGCTTTCCCCTGACATCTGCCTGTTTCAAGGTATAAATGAACTAACACACAAGGCACACTTGAGGAAATTTTTACATCTGCCTGTATTGACAGCCAGGAGAGACGCTGTAAAATACTGGAAGCTTGACAAACCCTGCAGCTTTCAAAAGTTAGATCACAAATGTTTTCAGTTTAGCCTCATTAAAATAGGAATAGTAGTAAAGGGAAGGCCAGAATTTAGATTTCTTTTTGATCTAAGACTGTGCAAGAATACAGAACAAGTACTTCCTCTGAAGACCTATAAACAGTTTGAAGTACAGGTTTATCTCTATTTACACAGTGAAACTAAGGACAAAAAGAGTTTAAATAATCTATTTGATGCCTTGGTAAAACTGTCTTTCTTTTGACACAATAGGTTAATGTGTGTGAAAATTTATTTTCCACTTTACAATCTTTCTGCAATTGATATGTTACCATTACTTCATACTTTCTACTCTTCTGAACCTTTAATTTTTGTATCTGCTTCTAGTATTTTGTATGCAGACACAATAATTCTGTGTCCTGCATTGTTTGAATAATATGTAGCAGATGTCTCTTCTGTTTTTGCCATTGTACAAATCAATATATTTTCTTAAATGGAAAGGAGAAACAAAAAGGTCATCCTAGATATTGTAGACAAACTGAGTTTTTCTAATCTGAAATACAAATGCAAAACCCACAAGCTCTTCCCACTGAATTATCAGAAAAGCCTTCCTTTTTAAAAATGTTGAAATATTTATCTCCTGCTACTTTATGGCTCATTAAATTACTTCAACAACTCATTCCAGACTTTCCAAAGGTACTCCGTTCTTGACCACAACCAAGAATAACCTATTTTTTAAGTTGGATTGGGGTTTTGTTTTGTTGTCATCAATATTAACAACTGCATGTCCTTAACATGCAAGCTACTTCTATAAGAAGGGAATAGGAGCTGTTCCTTAGGTATGGCTTTAAGACCTAACAATGCAAAGATACCGAGTACTTCCTGTAAAGTGACAAACTTCTTCAGCTTCTTCTGGATTTTCAGTGAGCAGGAATTGAGACCATTAATTATCTCACAGGATGTACTGAACAGCTCTCAGGTCATGGGACGAAGTTCTTCCAAAATCTCTACTGCTACAGACTGTACTTTGGCTGAAATATTAGTAGATGCAATGTAGCATTTTCTTACTAAAATGATTTTGTATTACCATGGTAGCAGACAGTTTGGACAGAATTCAAGTGTGTGTTTTTTTTTCTTCTGAGCAAAACGACTAATGAGAGCAGTGGGATTAAATTGCAGCATGTCTGTTCTGTATGTTACACAAAGCTGTGGTATGTGACTGTTCCTGTCAAGAAGATCGAAAATGAATGAGATAGATATGTAGTAGAAAAGAACTAGAGGTGAAGACATGAAGTACCTTGCCTGGCATCTTTCAGTGGCAGGATCTCTGGGCCATAACTAGTGCTTGTCCACTTTCTACAGCTTTGTTCTATGTTTTTTTATACTTCTAGTTGTCTTAAAGTGTGATGTCTATAAATATGGTGCAATGTACATATTACATTTAATGGTGGTGTTCTCCACACTTTTGTTTATCCAGTTCTCTTTCCTCTCCACATTTCCTATTGGATCTGAGTTTGGAAGATGCACAAAGCAGATTGGTTGCTGCTAGTCCTGTTGCTTAATTTTCAACAGGAATTACAGTTACTGTCATGATAAGGGTAATACAGAGCCTAAACTGATGTTATATATAATATAACAAATAAAACACCACTTTTATAACATATAAA
>VYZW01049593.1:3878-14941 GCA_013401315.1 Balaeniceps rex
GATATTCATAATGATAGGGTTAAAGGTGGTCATCAGAGAAAAGAAATCAGACTGAAGTGAAAGATCCTTTGATGTGTTTCACAGTTTAAAAAGCCAAGAAACTTGGAAAACACAGTGCTTTACTTGCCCTGTTTCATACACTTCCTTCTGATTGCATTTTCTTTTTTTTTATTTTCTTATTTGCTTCTGAGTGCCACCTGCTGAACTGGTGGAGCTTGGCAGCCTTGACTCTCTGTAGAGGAGTTCCAATATAAATAGCTGCAGTACGGACTTATATGTCAACATCATATAACTTAGTCCTTGTCCCTCAATATTCATCCACGGTACCCATTTCATTGTTTGGTATGCGATTAAAAATAGTCATCAATTGTGCTAAAAGGTGCCTACTGCAATGATGTTCTGATGTGTGTACTGCCCTCTTGAATACACACCATCAAAATCATCTCACGGACCACCAAAACTCATTTTGCTGTCATCTATGTTACTACTCTAATATTTGTGATTTTCAATTAGAAACCAAAATGACTTTATTATGACCCTTTTATTGGAATATAAATACCGAGAATGTCTATCTCCAGCCGTTAATCTATTTAGTACATGATAAAATATAACATAGTGGTTAATATATTATAAATGTCCTTTTCTTTCACTGAGATCTTCCTGACTGTCAAACCTAACACTATCATTTCAGTTTTTGTCAGTGTCGCGTGCTCTGCTCCTGAACAAATAGTTCTGTGAAAAATTTTAGCTATATGCCACCCAACAAAACCAAACCATCAGTTATCATCATGCTAAAGCATACCTATTGCAAACTTAAATTTCCTTACTTGGCATTGACTTGGGGGTGGGGCGGAAATCTTATGTGGCATGCTGTATCATAGCAATATCACGAGTGACTTTCATTCTGAAAAGTCAGTAAGATGGTTTGATAGAGGAGTTTAAACTTTCTTAAATAATGAATAGCGTGCCCATGATCTGAACTGTTTGCTTTGTTTATGCATTAAAACTATGTATTCTACAGTTGTCTTCATGTCTAGTTGAAGTAGTACATGAGAGATAATGAGACGTATTGATCTGCCAAATAATGACATTTGGATGACCTCGTGTTCCCAAAACTGTTTACTCAGTTATCATCAGTGCTGTGATTTTAAGTGCTGGCAGTTGCTGCTGTCATTGCCACTGTAAACACTCTTGCATTATAACTATAATTTAAATGTTGAGTGTCAGTTTGGCCCTTTGTATTTCACCTGGGGGCAAATCAAAAGCTGAAACACCAGATTTTTTTCTTTGCTTACATTACTAAAGAAATAAAGCATCAACTGCCTACACAGCTAGTGTGTGACGAATGATGACACAATAATAAAACCAATCTCCTTTCTTTCTGTCTCACTGATGAAGAAAAGGCCCTTTCAAAAGGCCTGGAACAGGGATATGAAGTTAAGAGCAGGTGCATTTCTAACCTAAATATGAAGCTACACGGCCATATATAGTTTACAGGGATCAATATATTATGCTGATGGGTGTTAATGTTTAACAGTTTTCCTCCACTGGGTAAACATGAAACTCACCCTGAGCTAATGGTGTCTTTGTGGGCCTTATTGTTTCAGATCTTGCAGATTCAGAGAACCCCGTGTTTTATTTTCACTTTTCCTTTCACTGAAGTGAAAGCTGGGTGGCTGCAACTCTCCAAAATCTTGCTGATGTTGTCCATGGGGTCAATTTTGTAGTAAACACTTCTTTTCACCTTGTTTTGTCTTCACTCTTCCCCCCACCCCAAAATAGTCTCAACAAGATAACAGAAGATCTCAGAACTTGAGTCTAAACATGCTGTGACAGGCCATTTGGGTGCTCCAGACCACAACTGTAGGAAAGCTGTTTGTTTTGTAGCCATTAGAAATAGTTGTGTCCAGCATATCTGGAAAATGATAGATGAAATTCAGAAAGTTACCTTGGGTGTCCTGTTATGTTAACCTATAACAAGGAATTAAATTTCTTTTCCAGGGCTTTGGAGCTTAATGGATCATTACTTTTTCCAAGAGTGAAGGTTCCAAAAGTCTTTCACACAACATGGGATATAATATTAGGTTATCTGGGAACACATTAGTGACATGGGAGCATTTTGCATTTTATCCACATGTGTATTAAGTTCCAACAGCAGAGTCATCACTGTCCTGCAGGCCATGCTAGCTGAATGAATGTGATTGATTATTCTAGTCATATTGGACAAAGTACTGTTTCATGACATTTAACATAGGTGAAATGCTCGTGTGTGCCATTGAATAATAAGCTTAAATATAGTTTGCTGAACCAGCTTTTGGAGAAGCTTTTAAAAACTACAACTTACCAGCAGGCATAAAATGTATTGGGAAACAGCCAATTGATACATTCTCAACGCTTTCATAATGTAGTACTGGGACATAAAGAGGTGTTCAAATTTTATCCTTTACTTTTTCATCCTGCTCCTTTAAATCCGAGTTACATGATAAATGTTTATGCTCTAGTTTGCATAAAACAAAGCTCAGTTTCAATCTTTTAGCCAACTGCAACATCTGCCCTACAAGGTTTTTCCCTTTTATATACAGGCTTCCCTGAAGATATAAATATGGTCTTCCTAATAAACACATTTTTAAATGTCTCCAGAGAGAGAAGCTTCCATAGAGGGTTTAGCATGTGGCATTACAAGACTCACTAAAAATGTTTGATTTACCTTAACAAGAGAAATGGAGCTCACCAGGACTTTATATGAACCTAGCACCAAAAGGAGTTGCAGAGTGCAAATAAGAGCAGAATGTGGCTCCTCACCTCTTCATATTAATATGCTTTAAAACTAGAAATGCATGAGATTCTCCCTGATGTAATGAGAGGCATACTTGTGAGCAATGTTCCCATGAGCCCATAGGAGTGAGTGCAAAGTCAAGCCGTTCTGTCTATCAGTATATCAAGGGGACATCTTGTCTTTTCAGCTGAGGTGATCCTTTACAATACTTACCACAGAAGTAAAATATGTGAAAGTAAACTGTAAAAAGTACTAGATCTTTTGATTTTTAGAAATAAGTGTTTCCTTGGTACTGTAGTCTGCTATAGTAGGACAGGACAAATGTTAGGAAGCTCTTCTGAAGCTCAGTTAATCTATCTGATTATGAGACTCTCTACTACTTTCCAGTTTGGAATAATATTAATCTCTTACTGGTTTGGGTGAACACACATTACTGTTTTATACTTGACTTTAAGCAAATCCTTGGCCACAGTCAAACTTCCTGATCCAGCCAAAGCACCATCAAAGCATCTGTGACCTGTTTGGTTGGCCATTCACTGAGCATGAGTGGGAGACTGTAGTGACCTGTCCACTGTAAGCTTCACTGTAGGAGGCTGATGTGTATTTTGTAAGTCTGTTCAAGAAGGTATAGAATAACAAATAGGAATAAATGACATAATGGTCTATTATGGGGGGAAGTGCAGTTTAGGGGCCATAAGCCCCCTAAATTGGGTACAGTTTACAGCACCCAAAGTAATGACACAAAGTTTAAGGTTTTTCCTTTATGTTTATGCTCCTTCTCTAATGCACTCTATATTTCTGTATTCATTCTGTGTACGTCTGAAATATCTCATATTTTTAGAGAACTTGCTGATATAAAGTCTAAAGTTAGAAATGCATCTCACTGAAAAGCAAGCTTTGATATCTAGCTAGAGATGCCATCACTGATGTCATGCTTAGAAGGGGCGACTGGTGGTTGTGTATTCACAGATCACAAAGCTGAAGCTGCACATATGAATCTCGTAACTATTTTTGAGGTGTGGGGCTCAGGAGGCTGCATAACCTTAGTGCACTCTGTAACCTTTGTGCTCTCTAAAATTACATTTCCATGACCCAGATCTGTTCTAAATTCAAGATGGTGATAAAGAAGGTAATACTCTATAATTAATAGGGTTATTAAAATCATGGTCTCTCCATTTTCTTTTTTCTATATAGGTATGTATGTTATTTACATATGAGGCATACCTAACTACGAAGTCAATCTTTATCACTTTATTTCTAGGTGAAGCCTCTCTGTGGTAGTGTTTGGCTGTATCACAGAGATGATAAAGCTATCTAAGAAAATTTTAAGAGTGGCAGCTGAAAGCTGAATGCAAACACTAGCCCTGATTCCACTTTGCCATTGAATCCTACTCTAAGTGAAATTTTAGAAGAGTTTTTCAGCCTACAAAGATTTCTCAGGAAAGGCATTATTGGAAAGCATGAGAATGAAATTAATTTAATCAGATCCCTAATGGTTTTATATACTAACAGGGTGGTCACACAGCTCAGGAGAATAGTAACGGAAAATTGGAGCATTCACTTCCAGTTCGTTGGTTTACATCTGGTCAGGATGGTAGTGACACCTTTTTCTTACAGTCTGGTGATTCTTGATGGTCTATGTGAAATAAGTTAAAGGTTTCTCTGTTCCTGCAGATCCATTTCATCCAGGTCTCCAAATGCACTGAAAGGATTTGAACTCAGTGTCATTTTCCATGAGCACTGGAATTTATTTCTAAAGGAAACAGGTCAACGACCCCTTAGATTAAATGTACTGATGCATAATAAAATGAAACATTTATGGTGCCTTTTATTTTATTTGGGTAGCCAGGCTGTATGTTATATATCTTGATTTTAAGAACAAACTCCTCTTCAACATAAGGCATTAGTAGAGCTGAATGCTTTCTAGTGATGCAGGGAGACAGGCTGGGATATTGTTTGTTACACAATTGAGAACATTTTGGTTAGAGCAGCTCAAATTGCTGAAACTGATCCCGATGGTAAGGATACTTGATTATCTAAATTTTACCTTACTGTGTGTTTAGAAGAAATGTCAAAGGGTTGAAGGAAATTTGGATAAGTAAGCCATGTTAAAAATCTAACTGTGGAAGCACTTGCTGTTGAACTTAGTACTGTTTAATCAAATTGGAACTAACTACATCTGAGGATGTATTTTATAAGTACCAGCAAAGGCTGGTACTTAAAAAGTAAGGCATGCATCTACTATTGTCTTTCATTAGAGGTTAGGCATCTAATTTCTAGCTCAAGATATCAGACACAATGAATGTCTAAAAAAATATCATGACTGAGTACATGAGAACTACTTGAAGAATGTTGGTACAGAGAAGAAGTCACTAATACTCAGTTGATAATATCCATTTTTGTTTCAGTGCTTCCTGATATGCAAAGCCAACCATCAGAGGTCAGTCCAAAAAAGCATAACGAAAATACATACATTGCCCAGAGTATCAGTTTTCCTATATGCCAAGTTTTGACGCAGTATTAGCACTCTTCCTACCAATAGGTCTCTCATGATGGGCTGGACAAACTTTTAAACATCAGCAAAAGTGTTACCACCTTTTTCTTTTTTTAGCCAGTGCAATGTTTCTGTCTTGATATGTTGCAAAAAAAATTGTTCAATAAAAGCTACAATTCCTCCCCTGTGCTAACACTAGTATAAGGAATTAACATACGGTGAACTCAGATTCTGAATATTTTTGCATGAGTTTGTCACTGATAGGAACCATCAATTGAAAGGAGACAATGAATTAAAATATTCCCTGTCAGAGACATGAAAAGATTATCTGTTCACAATGAATTAAGAGTATAATGTGGGATTTCCACTTAGCTTTGAGAATCCAATTGAGCACATGAAAGCTGTCTCGATCATCTTGCTCAAAGCATTATCTTCCAAGTTCATCAAAATGAAGCACATTCTTCTGTTTTTTAACATGATTCATGCAAACATACATGTTATGTATGAAATATCTAATGCTAGTTATAATAACAATCTGAATAATGTGATTATAATAACTCTAATGAAAAAATTTTTGGAAATTGGGTCTGAGAGGATCTTTTTTGTTGGTCCTATATATTTGCCAATGATAAATGACACATTTCTCTCTTTCTGGCTTCTTGCCAGTAAAAGCTGACACAAATATTAGCTGTTGTGGATCCAGGAATGCTGTATTCATAATGTATCTCCACTCAGTGAGGAAAGAAACAAGCTTGCGGACAAAACCTGATTTACAGACACTGGATTAAAAAAAAAAAAAAAAAAGGATTAAAATTCACAGCATGCTGTTGTCTACAGTTCATCTCCCTTTTCAAAGGATATTTAGTTTAATTTTTTAAACTCTGTATCACCAAGTAAATTACTATTTACCTCACTAATGTACATGTAAAATATACATCTTCAAGCACATTCCATTGCTAGGTATTTTATAACTGCTTCCAAAGTAAGATGAGAAGCTCTTACACAGTTTGGCCAGTTACAAGCCCGCAGAGCCGTACGCATTTATCATCTCACAGAATTGAAACACGTTCTCCACTGTTCACCTTAGCTGGCTATATCAGTACAAATCTTGAAGCATGTTGTCCAAAAGGGGATGAAGCCTGCACTGAGCCCCCGCGGGCGGGCGGGAGGAGGATGATGGGGCCGCCGAGCGTGCTGTGCCGGGGAGCTTTCGCAGGGCTGCCGGGTTGCTACGGGAACCCGGGCTTTTGTTTGTACATATTGAGAGCAGCTGCCTCCTTTGCAGGCCCTGCACAGGCTGCACAGCTCCGGCTGAGGGAGAGAAACGCTGACCTCACCCAAAGCCGGTGGGGTCTGCGCGGCTTCTGCGGCTTATGTTCACTTATGCTTCCTTTTCGTTGTGGGTTTTTTCTTTGGCATGTGGTTTCTGGAGCGGGAGATTAGTTCGTAAGGATATTTCTGATACTTGGGAGATATCAAGTCCTATTGAAACAAGCAGAATGAAGTCTGAAACAGTAGCTCTCCTGGGTTTGTATGTGTACCAGAAGGTTTGGTTAGTAGCTTATCTGACTTCAAGGCAGAAGAGTGTAACCAGAACTTACGCTTGAGGAGCGTTCACTCCTCGGGCATTACTACAGGCGCAGCTCACCTTTTGGTCTTAACAGCAGAATATAATGTGAAATTTCCTAATTTTGTAAATATCTCTGAAGACACTGTGTCTTTAATTCAGCCTTTTTTACCATACCATTCACATCATTTAAGAACAGCTGAATAGTAAGTAAAAAAACACTACTATTTCTTCATAAAACATGAATATTCAGCTAATTTACATTGGTACAGGCCTCACAGAGCTGTTCTTGAAGGCAGAGTTGAGGATGGTCACCACAGAGTTGAGTGCCCTGTCATAACATGTGTACCTATATGAGTTGCCAGAATGCTCTTTTAAGAAAATTTGAATAGATAAACATATGATTAGAAGGAGCAAACAAATGCATAGCAAATTAGTTCTTAGCCAAGACTGCCTTTTTCATGTAACAATCTTTGTGAATAAATCAAGGCATTAGGGTTATGTGAATAAATCAAGGCATTAAGATTAGTTCAGCAGCCCTTAGAGGGCTGGCAATGATAGCCATTTTGCTGAATGACCAGACTGAAAATTTATGGAATATTTGCATGTACAATATTTGCATGTACAATATTTGCACAGCTTTAACCAGAGTTTCCCTAGAGACATAATATCCATGTGACCTTCACGTATTTTCGCCTTTTCTTCACTGTATGAAGCACCAGAAAGAAGAATGATTGTTGATTTTGCTCAGTTTTAAGAGCTGGAGACAGCAGTGGGAAAGTCTGAGGACTTGACACCAGAAGCAGTACAGATTATGAATGTTTCTTTAAAGAAAAGCCTTTCAAAGCCATGGTAACTTAGCAGTAAATGGAAAGCCCAAATAATAACTTTTGGGATTCTTCTCATTTTCAAAAACAAAACTACTAAGCCAAGTTAAAATTACATTACATGTTCCCTAGTACAATTTCATTACAATCACTTATGGTAGAGAAGTATAGGGTACCATTGTACTGAAGTGATACTGTTCCACTATAAAGATGCTTGAGATCTCACAAATGTGAAGGTAACAGTGCAGTGAAAGATGATAATTAGCCAAGGTTTCACTGCAGAATCCTAACTTTTGTGAGTAACACATTGACTCAGATAGCCTACTCACAAATTAAATTATTTGAGCCTTAAATTCTAGCCAGCTAGACTGGCTGAGGCAGATGCTTAAAATGCATTGAGGAGTTCATATTGAACTCTGTCTCAAGTGAAGGAATTGAAACTCTGAAAGTCAGAATTAGTAAGCTGCCAGAGGAAAAGTTACCACTCAGACGTACCTGGCTCCTGTCTTGCTCTCAGTTCTTTGATGGTGCTTGCTGTCGCTTCAAGATTACTGGTTTCTCTGAACCTGGCTCATTGACCAATCTTTTGTTTGCATAGAGGATGTTTGGTTTCAATAGTGCAAGATTTTTATATATATATTTACCTTCACAAAATGAAATTAAAATATGATGTATTTTTAAAAAGAGAACATTCAAAATAGTCTGGTTACACACACTCTACTTGTTTTATCAACTTGCTCTTACTATATTTGTGATACACCTCCTACAGTGCCTTTCTAAAGATATAAGATGAAAGAGTAGCTACTGTCAACATATCTGAAGATGACATTGTCACAAATTTTTGTTTGTTTCTGTTAAAAGTCCTTAAAGCATAAGGACTATAAGTCAGGGTTTTTGTGACACTACTGGAGCTTCATCTGTGAGACCGGAAACCCTAATCATCTAATCCGGGCAGAAAGTGGATGGAATCAACAGGCCTGTAATTTTATTTCAACAAGGATTTGCTCCTAAGGGACTATCTTTTTCCTATAAACATTTAGAGTGAAATATTGATGATATTTTTAGTAATATCACAGTCTTTTCCATGGCTACAGAAAGAAACAGGGAACAGTCAATCAGGAGAAGAAAGCTTTGAGGATAATAAGCTGCCTTTTACTACTGATATGCTATGGTTTTTAAATTATTTTCCTTAATTACTCCTTTTACTTTTAATTATTACTATACTTTGCTTTGGTTTTTAGAAATCCCCCTTTAAAATTTGTTGACTGTGCCTTTGATATTGAAAACCAGTTAGGGAAAAAAAGAGTGTTTCATTTAAAACCAGAGAAAATGCATTCTACATTAGAAGTTCACCAATTCTTTAGCAGCTCACTTCATTTTTTGGCAAGGAGAACAAAGAATTCTCGGGGAGAATCTACTCGCCACATCCTACCGAAGAGAGATTAGCCCAGGACATACATTACAATGAGGTTTCACATTAATAATACCTCATTATTTTTTACCAAAGGTATCACAGAACAGTTACGCCTATGATCTGCAATATTCTAAATTATTAAAACCCAACAACAAGTACTATAGTAAATGAACTAAGTTCACATCATCATCCATTATTCTTTGTTTTTAATCACACAGGTGAAACTCATTACCCTGTGAAGGGAAACATAAAGCTTGCTTCAGTGGCATACAACTGAAAGGGAACTTAATCTGTACATTAGTGATGGTTTCTTTGGGCCATCACCCTCCATCAAAGTGAACTTGAAGTAATTTGCTAATTCACAGTATTCAGTAATTCCTGGAAGAGCAGATTATCCCAGTCAGTTCTAGTGCAAAAAGTGAAATTCTTGCCCTAAAATCTGTAGAGGGTGTGCTTTAGACTGAAGAGAAACGCCTTTAATGAAATACAGATTCTGGTTTTCTGCTTTGTTTTTAAACCCCATTCCCTGTATTAATTATTAATTAGCATTTAAAAGTAGAGAGAGCTGTACTAAGCGGATACAGTTATATTTAGATCACAGCTGCCAGTAACCAAATTTGAAGTGGGTGTCTGGTCTCATATTTTGTAGGATAAAATGCTGCACTCGGAGAGGTTAAAAAAAAAAAGGGAAAAAAAAAGAAGTAGTTCCCATACTGAAATATTAAAGCAGAAAACTGGTACAGTGAGTGTCTGCAGAAAATAGCAGGCAAAGGAATCCCTCTTCACCTCTGGGAGAGAGATGATGGGAAGAAAGGGGAGTCCTCAACCCTCTATGGGAAAAGGGGAAACAAGATAAAAAAAGAACTTCCTGTTGCTCTTGGGGAGAGAAAAGAAGCGTCATCGTGAGTAAGAATAGCAAAGGGATTCCCTCCCTGCACAGAGAGAAGACAGAAGGGGAAGGGAATTCCCTCTCTCCATTGGGAAAGAACAGAAGGGAAGGGAATTCCCTTTGTTGCATTTATACTTTGAGCTCTAATTAATCTTGAAGGTTTTGCACTTCTGTTAACATCAAAGCAATTCTGTACATTAGGCAAAACCTGCTTTCCTTGAGCTGTGGGAAGTCAGTCTTGAAATTCTGATGGAATTTAGGGATTTATATCATTATTGTCATGTGGCCAGATGTAGTCTATAACTTTTAAATACAATCTACAAGGGGCCTTGGTTGCTTTAGCCTCAGGCTTGCAGAGATTTCTATTACAGCTTAAGATTTGTTTTTCTATGATTTAATTGTCACTTCAGTTAAAGGGCAAGCAGCAGAGGTGCCAGTAGAGCAGCAAAAAGCGCCAGGAGCAACATATGGGACTGAAATTCCTTATAAAGTAAGGATCACATGAACCCAGTTGCCTGCAGGGGGAAGGTTGCATAAACAAATATTTGACAAGGAAAAACAGTGAGGTCTTTGCAGTAATCATACAAAGATCCAAAAATAGATAATGAAGACATATAAAGCATACAATTTCCCTGGCGTGCTGCAGCCCATGCGCACATGCTTGAAATAGCATATTGGGTTATGCCTCTGTTGTGAAGATGTTTTGAGTTTTGCAGTTCCAGTGTAGGATGAAGAGAGGGCAGTGCTGGGTACTGTGCCCTTCTAGAAATCCACTTGGCTTCTCCACCGCTAAATGAGGTTAGTTCTGACTAATTTTCTGAATGGTCTGATGACTGGAAAAAGTGGCAATGGATCAGATGCAGTTGTGATCATGTCGCAAGGGGAAGGTTACGATGTTCAAAGACTGTTTTATACATATTTCATTGGTTAAAAGGTTGAATTTCTTATCCTGAAGGAACATCGGGACTCTGTTATTTCTCTTGCCTTTATCTCCTTACTTTATGTGCTAAGGTAATGCTAATTAATGCCTGGATGGAAAAATCAGCTAGTGTATCACCATAGACAGCAAAGAAAACTTGCATTGGCAATCTCTCAA
>VYZW01049595.1:0-20408 GCA_013401315.1 Balaeniceps rex
TTCCAACCCAAAGCATTCTATGATTCTATGATTCTCTTGTATAACGTGCTATCAGCTCCCTCATAGGAGGAGAATACTTATTTCTTAGGTGGCTTATGCTTGGAGATATGTGGGTTAAGGTACCGTTACTTTTAATGATACTATTTTCCAGTTGCGAGACACTTCCACAGAACACCTTCATATCATCTGGTGTAACTGGGGTACAGGGAGAAAGCAAAGAGGCTATGAAAAAACATGGGCATGTACTTTTTGCAGCTGCACTGAATTCTGGAGCAGAGAGAGAAGAATGTGCCCAAATATCAAAGATGGCTTGAATATGCACTTTGCATGCAGTCTGTAATGCTTTCCAGCCTTTGAGGCCCCTTGCAAGAAAGCAGGAGTTAACTCAGTGGGAAGGAGCAGGGAAGAAGGGGAGGTATATAGTGTAAAGTATACAAGAGCAGCAAGTGTCAGACATTACTCGCATACTGAGCCATGTACAGTGTGCAATCACATTATCCTCCATAGAACTGTGCTGTCAAAGTGTAATATGCCCCACTAAATTTTACTGAGTAAACTGAAGTCCATTCCTACCAAAGCTGATCCTTTGCTCCCTGAACACTTGCAGCCCCACTGCATCCTACTGCACAGGCTGCACGGACCCACAGTGCTGTTGCAGTGACAGAAAATCCTAATACAAAATACCGCTTTGAGAGAAAGCAAGGTTGCAATCTCTGAAGTATCCAGCAGATGATTGCCTGTTTGAAGACCTTTAGAAAACCTATTATTTTGTAATACAAACTTTATGTAGCAACAATAGCAGCTGAGGGAGGGGCAAAGGGGAGTAAGACCAGCCTAACATCACCTAACTCTGGACTGCAAACAGAGACTATAAACCAGAGGGAGCTATTCCAGGATGAAAGAACACTGATGGACAAGAAGCTGCTAGCAGAAGCAAGAGTAGAAAAAAATTAGTCCAGCTTCCACTCCTAACATACAAGGTATGTTTGTGGTCAGGATGTCTACAGGACTTAAATTTGTAAGTTTCTATGACTTGAAAATATTTTGCAAGGATGTATACTTTGCTTGCTGCTGTTGCTGAACAAAGGACGGATGAGAACGAAGCTAAAGAAATGACAGGACTGGCCCTGCCAGTCAATGCCCATGGCAGCATTCATGATGTCCAGCAAGGTGCCTGGTGGAGCGGTGGAAAGCGATAAGAGTTCAACAAGCTGAGGTAAAATTCAGAATTGTTCTTACTCTGCCTCCACTTCTTACTCTCCTTTTGTTTTTCTTTGTGTTGTCTATTCTAAAGTTAAAAGCTGCAACGGTGGAACATGACTTGAATCAAAGAGGATTACTCTAATGGAATTGCAAAAGGATCATGTATTTGTTTTATTATTCTCCCTTTCCTGTAGCCAAAGAATCAAGAAGCCAACAAAACACTAAGCTGTGTTCAGACTAAACAAAAGGGTACTATACAGTCCAAATTCATTATGGGGAATGCATAATTCATCTACAGTTAAAACTTAAGTTATCTTCCTATTACAGGCCCGGTTTCTTCCTCTCCTCCAGCTAAGGTGTGTATGAAACATTATTCTGAACACAACTTTTCTGCAGATTGTGGGATAAATCATTTATAAGGTTTACAAATCACCTCCCTTCAACTCCTCATTGACTGTTCAAAGATCCTCCTCTCACATGAACTCTCCTGTATCTTTAATTAGGCTAGAATTTCCATAGGAGCACAGAGAGAAGTTGGTATCCAACTTCAATTGAAATGCAATAGGAGTTGGGCATTAACTTCCTTGCGCTGTTTGAAAGTGTCAATCTTTATTAAAACATGGCTCAGCTTCAGAACACCCTGGAGATGTGCTGAGCTGTGCTTGCCTGCTTCAAACTGCTCAACTAGAGCATGAAAGGGAACCTCGGGGGCAATTTTCTGAAGTACTTTTTAGGGCTATTACATGGGGAATAATTGGCAACTTAAAATGAAGGGACACAGCTGCTGTGTTACATGATAAGGGTGGCTGTTGTAAGCTGCCCTTTTAACCCAAAATTCCACAGGGCATTAATATTTTTGCTGGTACTGCAGCAAGCCATAGTGCACACATTGTGGCAACTAAAATTAATTTCTGAATTGGCAGGGACCGAAGAGAGTTTCTCAGATCAGGGAAATCCCAGGCCTGATCCCCTTTGGTCTATTTTAGCTTAGGCCCTGTGTGATATGAATATGTCCAAATTAGAAAATAGACTAAAATGTACTAAAGAAAAGTCTGAATTTTAAAAAGTGCTGTTCCTATTATACAGGATTTATATGTGAACAATTTCAACTATGCGTCTTTTCAAAAAAGATACCAAACACTGGTTAATAAACCAATTTGCTACAAGCGCTCCCTTAATTACTGTGAAAACATACAGTAACAAGATGTGCCTTGAGTTATTACATAAACTTAAAATTAAGAATGAATTTTACCAGAGCTTTTCTGTTTCAAAAGTCTAAATGAAGTCTACTTGCCTATTTTGCTGTAATATAAACCAGGGCCACGAGGAAGGGAAGTTCTCATCTCATTTACATTACTGTAAAGCAAGAGTAACTCAATTAAAGTCAATAGCTTTGAACTTGCTTAAACGAGACAAGACCTATAAGGGATTACAAGGTTGTTTTAAGTATGCCCAATTAAAAAAAAAAAAAGTCTTATCAGGTTTTACTTACATGGCCTGCAGCAATCCAAGTTCTACAGCCTCACTTTGCTGCTACTAGATTGTTTTTGTGTGTCCAAGTATAAAGTGTGCAGTTTAGCACAGCTCTATGTAGTATTTTAAATGCAGATCTCTAATTTCTCCCCATGCTCCTCCTTTCCCCCCCAAAAAAAAGCTAATACAGACATTAATTGCAAAGCCAGATAGCTTTCCAGCATAAAGTCTTCAAGATGAAGACACTCAGCAAATGCAAGAAGTTTTCACTCTGCATATAGAGATTCACGCTGAAAGCCCCAGGGTCATCTAATCTGATTTCCTGTATATCATACTCACAAAATGTGAATCAAATTACTCTTAGGACCATAACTTGGGTTTGACTAAAACAAGTCTTTCTGAAAGGCATCAGGCCTAAGATGAAAGCCTTAGAGAGAGGGAATCTGTCACCTCCCTCATGACTTCATTCGGCCTTAGAATTGCCCTCACTTTAAAGAAATTTTGATCACAATTTTGTTTATATTCAGCTAATCATGTTCTTCCCAACTAGACTAAAGAGCCTGCACAGCTCTTGTCCCTGTGGAGATACTCGGATTATAGGAAATCATCTTTCAACCTTTTTTTTTTTTCTTTTAATACCCTAAGGAAGGCTGAGCTCCTTAAGACTCTCACTGTTAGGCTTTTTCAGCCCTTGACACTGCTGAAAGGCTCTTCTCTGCGTTTGGTCCCATATTTTAATGTTGATACTAAAGATGCATATTGTACGCCAGTATCATCTCTCTGTGGTCACGGAGAAACGGGAATACTCCTCCCCTTCCCTAAAAATCCTACTTGCTGCTTCTCTGATTGATTAAAATACATAGGGGCCAGCTGACATGGGGGTACAGCTTGCTGTTTGCCTAGCCTGCCCTCTGCAACACGCATAAGCTTTGCTGGTGATATGTTAAAAATTTAACTTAGATCATTGGATGCATTGTTCAAACTCTAAAAAAGGCCCAGGAGGATGAAATACTGAATACTATAAAGGAACAGAAAGAGGGAGGCTACAGAGGGAACCAGTGTGTGTTTAAATACAGAACCTGTTCTGCCATCATTATGGCAAAGATGGAGAAGAGCCTGCAATAAGTGAAACCTGCCTCACAAATAAGAAAACTGATATTAAGACATTAAAACTGACATGACTGACATTAAGAAAAATCAGAGAGCCAGATCTCTAGCTTTTCTTTTCAACATGACCTTCTCAGCAAACCTGGGCCAGGAAGATACAGCATAAGCACTGTCATAAATCCAGTATTTTGTTAGCTGTTAAGGCTGGAAATTATTAACCTAATAGGTAAAATATCCCTTCATCTTGGAAAAGAGCTTTCATTTCCAGTGCCAAAGTCAAGTTAGGTCACCCAGGCAATTTCAGATATTCCTGAAGAGAGGGCTCAGGACATTCCTCCCCTTGGGAAACTTGGAAAGCAGGACTCATTGCACAGAGACAGCTTCCCAACTCTGCAAACTCATACGAAATGAAAGCTGTACTGATTCAATTTTTATTTAAGTACCAAAAATTCCTTGAGATGCTTTTTTTTTTTTTTTCAAAATAAATGGTCTCATCATGGCATGGTAGGATGGAAAAGCTTGACGCATGTTCTTTGGGGTATGCACGTAGCCTAGCTGATGCACATGGAAGTTTACACCAGAGCAGTTTCCTGAATTTAATCGTGGCTGTGGGCAGGCAGAGTATTTGGGTGGTAGCAGTCTTTTCCCTTACAAAGGACAGGCTGCTAAAAGATTTCTTTTTCCCCTTGCAACCAGGCTGCTGACACTGGAGCTGAAAATAAATCAACATGACGACTGTGTGAAGAGCTGGGCAGTGAAAAATTCTACCAGAAAGGCTTCTATTGAAAGCTGAGAAATACACAAAGCCTGAGGAACATTAGGAAGCAAGCCTGCTGGTTTATAGAAGTGCAGTGGGGGCATACATCTCTGGTCTCTACGATATTGGTTTATATTAAGCTTTATTTTAAGAGTGATGATTACATTGGCTGGGTTTCAGTCCCTGTGCCAAAGATGCCAAATAAATATCAAATACTCTCCAGGGCTTCCCACCACCCCTACCCGCTGCATTTGAACCATGCAAATTAGACAGAATTGACATTGGAATGCTTATGGCTGGGAGAGAACGACGTACTTCCCATCCTTGGGGCATTTTTCATCTTGTTTATATGAATACAGACATGCTAGGCATATACTGCTAATTCAATGGGTTACAGAACATTCAGCGTGCCGGCACTCAGCCACTAGCCTGATTTGTAAGGTCCAAATGCGAAGTTAAAACCATATGGGTTCACAAGCAATCCATACTGAAACCAGGAGGCACAGAGGTGCCACCCGGGAAGTTTTTTGTCTTGAGTAAAGATGGCACTGCTTCCTTCTACATTTTGAAAAGGAAAGCAGGGGATCAGCATCACTCCCAATACGTTGGAAGTACCCATGGAAGTAACACATGCACAGAGGCACCTCCTTCATCTCTACACCCCTATGAACACAAGCACAGTATTCATTGTGGCATTCCTGCATGCTAAACTAGCTCTGACTCCTTTTATAGTTGGTGGAATCCAGAAGCGTAGAAGCCTTGCCTAGCTGAGGCAATATAGCTCTTCTTTTAAGTCCATCACAGCCCGTTGTCAACAGCCTGTCCTGCCGCAGCATTGCGGCTGCTGCACTAAGGGGATTTGCTGTTATCAAGCAGAAGGGGGAGACAAGACCTCAGCTTTTCTCCAGTTCCCCAGAAGCGCAGACTTCTGCCCACCTCTTGCAACAGGCCTGACCTGCTGCCCCTTCCAAGAGGGATGAACAGGCAGCCGGTCAGAGGGGAGGGCCATGAAAAACAGCTCCTCTTCTCATCGGCAGGCTGGCTCCTGCCCCACAGCAAAACCACAGCACTGGTACTGCCAAGAGTTCGATTTGCATTCCTCACTCCCCGTGGTAGCCACTAGGCCACACGGTCTCCTTCAATCCATTTGCATTTTATTAGGTCTTTTCATGCACCAGGGGACAAAAGAACAAGCCACTTCCTCCCACTGAGCTCTCATTTCACACTTCAAATGGGCTATACTAACCTTTATGGTGGAGCAGCTGCCAGGGAGGAGGGGCAGGAGGAGGCAGGCAGGGCAACATCTGAAGCTGCAGCCTCAGCTCCTCTCCCAGCAACCCAGAGGAACCCAAATCAGTGCAGAGCAACACCTTTCCCTCCCACTCCCACCTCAGGGGCACCCAGAGCTCTGCAGCCACCTTGGTGACGTTCAGCCCAAGTGCTTTCTGGACTCACCTCCCACCCCCAGCAGGTGCTGCTGAGTTAATAGCCTGTACCATGTCCGTAGTCAGAGCATCAAGTAAGCTGGTAATAAATTCAACTTTCTTCCCTTCTGGGCAGCCTGCAGAAAGAAAAGAGGAGGTTTAATGCAAGAACACACAGGATTGGTCTCCTACCCTAGTTGAGCAAGGATCAGCCAGAACCTCCTTTCTTTGTAACACGGCAGCCATCATTAGTCCCTAAGGAAAGGCAGAAGAATCCCTCAGTGGGTTTCTCTGCATGGCAATTTGTCCTGCAGCTTTTGTCCAGGCACACACAGGGTCACCAACAATATCTGGCAGGAAGACCGTGTGGTTAGCTTTATGGCCTCTCCCAGTTCCCTACCAGCATAACCACAGGGATGTGCTGGAAGTGCCTGGCAGATGGAGTTCCCATGGTGACACTTGCAGAGAAGTTTACAAAACCACCCATTACCTCCTGGGTCATCTTCGTCTGCAAACATGGCTGTTCTGAGGTCCTAACTGACAGCTTAAAGCTTCCCAAAGCACAGGCCAAAGCAAGTGCTGCTGCTTGCACTCTCCTCTTCAAGCACAGAGAGCATTGCCTGCCAGCAGCTACCACAATAATTCAGTTCTTTGCATGGGAAATACGTCAGTCTAAGTCAACACGTGGTAATCGCCCCCAGTCACTGCTGGTTTAAGCAGGACAAAGCGGGCTGAAGACGAGCTTGGTAACCATTTCCATTACTTAGTCCTGAGGCCATCTAGTTCCCCACCATCATAACCACAGACTGACAGAGCCTCCTATCCTTAACAGTACCAGCCTGTTATGACACAGCTGAGATGAAATTCTCCATCTCCTCACCTTTTTGAGGCAACCTATGCCATTTCCTTGCTTCTTAAAGGAGCAAAAGCATACTTCATTTACTACCACATTAATACTGTAACAATTGCTCTAGCCTACCAAGGAACAAGCATGCTTATCTTCAACCCACTATCTCCAAAACCGCTGTCCAAAACCCATCACCTCCCATCCTATTGTCTTCTCTTGATGTGACAGAGAAGCCATCACCACATCCCTTACCTCTTCTCTTTCCCAAAACCAACATTCACTACCAATTAGTCAGCTGATTAAGGCAGCAGACATCAGAAAACAGCCTCCCCCTAGCAACATATAGCAGTGTCAACACTTTCTGCTTTTCCCAGACAAGCAGAGAAGCACGCATACCCAAACAGAGCACCAGAAACTTACTGTAATCCCTTGACAGCTGAAAGCAGCTTGCAAATTGATCTGACAAAACTCCTTCCTTTGCAGTATTACAGGCTCTGTTCTCTGCAATAGCTAACCAACAGTCCCTCGCCTGTCTCCATATTATGTGCATTACACACACATACACCCCTCAGCACTCGTTTGGCACATGGTCCAGAAAATGTCAGCATTGTAATGGGTAAGCTGCTATGGCAGCCAGAGTAGACCACTCACTTAAAAGAGCTTTTTGTTGCAGTAATGAGAAGGTTGAAAACCCATTTGCTAGAAGTCATCTCCCTGGGGCCTCAGCATATCACCGTCTGCAGGAATTAGCAGCTTGCCATTTGCTATGTGCAAGCAACACTTCCCTTCTTTCTTTCTTTCTTGCTTTCTTCTTGGCCACAGCCATGACACAGTTTGTGAAGAGGGTATGTGTAGGTGTGCAAAGATTTGAACTTATGTCTCCCCGACCTTGGCTTCTGCAGGGTCTTTTCACACAGGCCTGCAGCATTGAGAGTCTGAAGAATGGGCGAACCTCTAGAAGAGGAATAAGGTAAGGAGTCCCCCTTACAGAATTGAGTGCAAATGGAATGATCAGTCTCAAATTAAAGCAGGGGGTTTTCTTAAAATTCAGTTCTGCTAAGAAATAAGAGCAGAAAAAAAGTAAAAAGAAACATCCTTTCTCACCCCCTGCAGTTTGGCTCAGCAGTGAATTTTTGCATACAAGAGCAGCTAATCAAACAAACCTCAAGTCTGCATCAAAAGATCGTGCAGCACACCATCTCTCATGCAGACAAACCAGGATCAGATCCTCCATTTCCTAGTCTCTCCATAGACAAGGGTATTTTCAGTGACAGGAACCAACATGCCAGCCAATGCAGCCAAGCACAGAGCTGAAAGCTTACTCAGGCACAGAAAAGTGGCTCGAGCTGAGAGGGGAAGTCTCCTGGACTCTGATGCTGGGACCAGACCACTAAGCTACAGAGCACCATGTGTCCTCTTCTGCATCAAGCAGTTCCTGTCCCCTTGTCCAGCTGCAGTGCAGAAGCGGAGGGAGAAGGGAAACGAAACCGTTCCGTCTTCCTGAGAGATCAGAAAAAAAGTCCCAAAGACAAAGCCCAAGAGCAAAGGATTTTCACAGAGGAGTCCTGGAGAGGCAGGGGGAAGTGCAGAGAGAGGCACTAAAACAAGGGGACAAGGAGATGGGGAAGAAAGAAAGTAAGGTTATTCTATTTTAGTGTGATTTCCTAAGGAAATGAGCCTTAATGCAATCATTTCGCTGGTTTCCCTCCCCCTACCCCCCAGTGTAGCACTTGAAGCAACTGGCTGATTTCATTTGAATGTGAGAGGGAGGCAGATAGGAAATCTCTACATGATTTGTGAAAATGAGGAGCTGCATAGAAGAGAGCCCTGTTGAGGGTAGAGTTGCTAAGGAGAAAGCTACAGGGCCTGAGGTCAGGAGCCAGCAGGAGGAGAATTAGGAGACACAGAAGGCAAATCTGGAAAAAATCTCATTTCCTTTGCTAACCTGCTCAGGGACAACTCACTTTATGCTAGCCCTAGAAAGCACCAGGAGAAAATGAAGTGGATCCAGAGCTACCAGCTCTTTCTGCAGAGTTCTTGGTCTCTACCACTCCCTCATGGTGGAAAAGGACCCACTGTGGCTTCTGTTTTCGAGCAGTCAGCCCTCACCCAGGAGAGCAATGGCTGACTTGTCAGTTGAGGGCCCCTCACTCTGCTCTTTAGAAAGGTGGCGGGAAGGAAAAACCAGAGCATAGGCAAGTAGGATAGCATTTTTAAGAGCTGCACAGACATCTATGCCCAGCACATCTTCCTAGCATAAACAAGGTAGGCAAACAGTAAATGATGGCTTGTCACTCTGTTAAGAGGGAAAAGCAGAATATAAAACAAGCAGCAATGGGAGGTGAAGCTGGTCCCAGGCAGAAAATGAGGGATAAAGTACAGCTAAGTGAGGAGCCAGCATTAGTTAAGGGACCTTAGTGCACCAGTAACGCCGCCGTGCCTGGTCTGTGCAGTGTCAGGGAACCAGTTGGTCCACTGAATTGCCAGCTGTGCCCTCTTTCATTGCTCAGGGGACACCAAGCTGCCGAAAAGCCCTGCTAAATGGAAAGGATCCTGTCCTGGTCAGGCTTTGAAGAAGAGTGTTCTTCCCTCTGGGGACCTCCAGGCATCCAGGTTTCTTTCCTGAAAATTCTGATCCCAGACATGTTTTCAAAGGGCAGATAGGTAATAAACCGGCCCCCAGGACATTCCCAGCCTTTTTCAGTTCATTGCTGAAACTGGAGGTGATCCAAAATAACACAGAATAAAACAGATGGCAAAACATGTACGGTGAGGGAAATCCTCCATCTCCTCAACAATATTCTTGGCCTCTTAAGAGTCCCAAGGTGAGACAAGGGAAGAAGACAGAGACAGGATCTTGTTCCTCTCTGACCTGGAAGTTCTCTGTCCTTGAACGGATCATCAATCTCTGTGCTCTTCGATCTGGCATCGCTTTCACACACTGGGGTCTCATAGCTGAAAAAGGAGAACAGCAGATGCTAAACTATGCAATATAGCTTTAGTGTCATCAGATGGTTGCTAAGGGGTTGTGTCTTATCTGCTTACTGCAGGGGAAACCAATAAACCGGCAGAAGAAATATTCTCAAGCATCTGTCTGCTTATGGAAAGTCAGCAACAGCAGCAGAAGTGGAGCGAGAAGGAAGAGCATACTCTGAAGTCCAGTACCAGCTACCAACCCAAACCCACAAACAGCACAAGGGCCTCTTCCAACTCTTGTGGGCACGGGCTGAGCTTTTTTTCAAAGCTGTCCATGCTCTGCAGAATCACTGTATCTAGCAGAGTTTAGGTCCCAACTCCTATTGGCCTGTTTTCATAACTTGCCAGACCCACAATTTGTTTCCAAACCCCAAGTGAGAAAAGATTCCCCAGGTAGTTTTAAGATACAGAGTAACTTAAAGAAAAAAAAACTATCACTGGCTTAAAACCTATCAGTGCACAAGCAGTCTTCTAAATCTGTACTGGTCAGGATCCAAGTGGCTGCAACATGAAGTATAAAGCAGAGGATAATGCAACAAAGCCACTTGTCTTTCACTGCTCATGCCCCTGATCTGTACTCTTGAGCAAAGCCCTGGTTCCTGCTACCACCCAAAAGCTGCAAGCCAGGGAAAAAAAGACTGCTTTGCATGTATACTTAACACAGAGGAAAGTAAGGGCAGTAGTTACTATGCACCAGCTCCTACAGAGAGGGAGCTGCATTGTAACATTCAATAGGGAACATCACACATGGCATTGCTAGCTCTAAGGAAGGTATTACAGAGCTGACTGCTCTAGAAGTAGGAACTTATCTGATATAGCGACAGTATTTTTTTATATCTCATCTCAGCCGGCCTATAGCTCTTACCGAGTGGAAGTACCAGGCAGGGGGCGTCCCGTGTCCACGAGGACACACCAGCAGTACCCAGTCGACTGGTGGCATTGCACTGGTTTGTAGAGCCCTCCGGGAGCACACTCAGGAATGACGATACCCTCGCGGGGGTTCTGCCTGGCCTCCTCCAGGGCGCTCTGCCTTTCCTGGTCGCAGGAGTGAACTTTCTCTGGAAGATGGGAGGGAGGTTGGAGGGGGTGGAGAAAAAAGTCAAAACAAGATCACCTTCCGCAGCTCAACAGGATATGGGTATCCTTCACATCAGGAGACCTTTGTGTCTGTTTTCTTCTCAGCAAACACCAGTATGTCTACATCCCTACAGACTCAGGGACTTCTGAGTTGAGAGCTTCCTCCTACATTTACCTGTGACACAACAAGATTGTGGATTATAGACATTGACTGCCAAGTGCCCAGCAAGCCAGGAACAGCAGGAAAAACTGTTCCCTTTCACCTGGGTTTTGGAACAGAGCTATCGGATAACAATAATTCACTGTTACTTCAGCCACCGGGTAAGAATTTCCCAGATGATGTTTTCACATACTGAGAGATCCTAAATTGTGACTTGTATTTTCCAGTTAAACAGAGGAGGCAAATACCTTGCCCTGCCCCACCATCTCTTTCTCCAGACTGCAACACACTCTTCCCTCTCAATAGCATCTCTCCAACATGATCCCAAGAGCAGGTGGTTATGTTTTAACATCGCCTTATCCAGCACAGAGAGCACCTGCACACACCTCGGCAGGGAACAGAATGGGATATCCCATTCCACCCACACTGCCATGACCTCTCCAGCACACTCCACCGTTGTCCTCACCTGGAAAACAGAGGGCACCCAACACTGCTTCCTACCAAGGGGTAGGTAGGACCCTGTGCCTTATATAGCTTATCACACAGAAAAGGTTATTTCCAAAGACATCGTCAACCAGAGAACAGGAGTACACAGATGGCACGCACCAAAGAACAGAAAGAAGCCCAGAAGTGGCTTCTGCAGCCAGCCTGGCACCTTCGGCCCTAATGCTGCCTCTTTGACCACCGCCTGCAGAGGAGTGAGGGATGCATGGAGTGGTGCCAGGCTGCTGCCTCTTATATGGACCAGCCATTAAAGGGGGAAGAGATGCACAGAGTACCCATGGGACATTAAGACTTACTTGTCTCAACAGCCAGAAGTTCTCAATTACAAGTCTTGAAACATTCTGGCCCTTTGAGGAGTAGGAAAATTATTTCAACTTTGGAAACCGCTGAAGGTATCACAGAGAGAAAAAAAGCATGTATGTAGGACAGAAAGCAGTCAAGGCAGCTGATCACAGGATTTAAAACATGTCTAAGTTTAGGGTAAAAAGACAACAATTTAACTCTGAACTTTTATCTTTAGGAGAGTGACAAAAACCAGAAGCAGGAACAGTTGTTCTTTCCTTCCCTAGCTTACCTCTCCCTTGCAGTTTACTCTGTTTTTTCTTTTCTTTTTATAAATAAGCCACAACATCTGAAATTCCTTGCCACAGCCAAGAATCCCCTCAAGCTTTCAATACATAAAATGCTTCAACAATGACAGGCAATGACACCACAGGTTCACCCGAAACCTGCAGATGTTTGCACAGTCAGCCAGCAGACATGGCACGACCTCAGCATCCTGCCCCCGAGACAGGCTCAGCACATAACTAACACATGCTCACTGTTTCTATGTAGTTTACTTGCCTGTCTGTATCCCATCAGTTACGTCTTATATTTTGGTGATAAATTCTGGTGCAGAGAGTAATTTTTGTTCCGTATTTGGGGAACAGAAGGGGTGCTGATTCACAACTAGAATTCCTCAGCTTGGTGGCAGCAGGTACAACACAAAAGACTCCAGCAGGTTTGCACAGTGTCACCTGAGTACAGCATGCTTTGGGTACCAGAAGCACTTTTACTGGTTTCTAACTGAACTGTAGCAGCTAAAGAGTCTCAGAGACCCAGAATGGTCTCCCTCTCCTCAGCATTTCAGATCACTGTCGAGGCTGGGAACGTGAAGGGCACCTGAACTTTGCCACACACAAATCCACACAACTGAAACACAGAATAAAAACTTTTAAGTGTCGGCAAGTCTGACTCAAGCAGAGAGAAACTTGATCGGGATGGAGCAGGAGGGGATAAAGTCAACAAAAACTGAAAGGGAGCTCAAGCCTCAGCTGATATTTAAGCTGACTTCACTTTGCTGACAGATTTCACATCTGAAAAAAAGGCCCTGTGACTGTTCCCAAGCTGTACGGGGACAGAGAAGTCATTGAGCAAGAGGCCTGCAGGCTCCTTAACAAACCACTTACATCATGAGGGGCCCCCGCTTGCTCGGAGTCTGCCGACAGCAGTTCACACCTTGGCCCTCAGGTGAGGAGGATCATTCATGCAGCTTGCGGAAGCAAAAACAGCGGCAGAATTCCCTATCATCATTTTATATAATAAGCAAAAGAAAAAAAATGTAGTTCTCTTCCGGAAGAGAACTACATTCCAGGAATTTTTCTATCTAAATCCCCAAAGCTTCCTGAGTGCACAAAGTCAAACTAAGATCTCTCAAGTCCTTTGAGTCTTGCAAAACTAGCACTAAAAATGTCTCTGAAAAAAATAAAGTGGGTTTTTTTTGTGTGTCAGGACACAAATATGCCACTTTTATTGAAATCAAGAAAGAAAAAAAGGTCTTTTAATGAGTTAGTATCTTATTTTACATACATTTGCAGTTAGGTATGCAGATTACACAGAATAAACATACAAACTTACACACACATTTGTACTATGCCATAAAAAATGGCAAAAAATTCCCTGCATGTATTAACAGAAATTTGTGGGAATTGAATAGTCATGGCATTTACTACCAGAACACAGAACTAATCGGTTCAAACTCCTGTTTGAAGGGTGTTTAAAGACTGAGTAAAACAAATCTTACAGGTTTTGCTCAGTTGACATCAAACAGATATAATGATGCAAAATCCCCCATCATCACCAGTATTCAGTGGCCTGTCATTAGTAACGATAGCAGTACAACTGACATAGCAGGGAGATCAGATTCTTCTCATTTCCAGCATACATCTAGAAGTAGCCACTATGAAAGACCCATCTATTCCATTACATCCTCAAGAACATAAAACAGACATACTGGGGCAAACCAAAGGCCCAACTTGTCTCTGTTTCACCTCCAGCCATGGCCAAAAAGCAGATGCTTAGAGGAGAACAGAGGAACAGGAAAAGTGTATTCCTCTTTCTTTCCCCCATGTATTTCATGTCTCAACCAGTTGTGGATCAGAAACTCGCAGAGACAGACACAGCAGAGTTTGTATTTAGTGAGCAGCAATGTTTTTTCCTTTCCACCAGTTTGCCATGTCTCCCCTCATAAACTTTTATTGACTATGACATCCCACAGCTAGTTCTGTGGCTTGACTACATGTTGTGTGTGGAACACAGCACATCCTTTGGTTTGATCTAGACCTTGCTCCAACTAGTTTTGTTCGCCCACCCTAGTTCTTCTGGAGGATGAAACAACAAACGGTTTGCAGTCACTCCCTCCCTGCCTCTCACTGCTTTACAGACTCCTACTTCATCTCTTTTACATGCTGAAGAGTCCCAGCTGACCCAGTTGTTCTGTCTCTGAACCCTTTCCAGATCTACCATACCTTCCCTGAGCTAGTGGGGATCAGAACAACAAACACATTGACACTAAAGGGAGGCTCTGACAACAGCCCTGTGGAAAGGTTCTTCAGTCATATCTGTCTACTAAGCAGAAGAAAGTATTAACTAGCACTAGCCCCTGGAGAGGCTCTTTCCTCCAGGCTACCACTCTAACAGCACTTAATTCCCTTAAAAAATAAACATGAATATTAACAGTTGGGGTGTATTTCAACAGCCAAAATCAGCTGGGAAATCCATACCACCAGCTTCCCTAGTATGGGACTTGGCATGAAGTGCATACACTGTCACCCTGAAAGACAGTCTCACGGGTAATGAAGGGACCATCAAATGCTATCCCAGCTCCAGGACACTGAAGTCAGCCTGTTCCAGTCAGACTGCTTACTGGAAACTTTGCTCTTGTTGCCAAGGCCAGGTTTATAGAGGACAGCGAAAGCCTATGGCCAAGCTAGAAGTTTTAATGCCAGCTATGAAATTAGGCTGTCACCTTAGAAAGAAGCATATATTTATTATACATGCAGGGTACTTAAAAGCCTATTCCCTGTTTGAGTTAATGGGGGTTGCAGGCACAGAAAGATAAAGAAAAAAGGTTTTCCTTCTTTCCCTATATGAAACATTTAGCGAGAGAAGAACATTTAAGACTGCAAGTCAGTGGGACACAAACAGCCTTCCCAAGACCAACAATAATATTACACCCCTTTTTTTTTTTTTTTTTTAAAGGGACTGTCACATTCCCCTGTTCTCTGCCATTCTTTGACTTAAGACAACCATCATCAAAGAAGCTGAGTAACACTTGCCAAGTTACTGCTGCTGGGGAGCGAAACCTTTGGGAGACAGCAAATCTACATTACAACAAATCCAGTGACAGCAAAAAAAAAAAAATATAGGGAATGCATGCACACACAAAGAGGAGAATCACTGGCAGAAATATCCATTTTACCTAAACTGCTCAGCTCTAAAATGCTGTTTGTTCCTTCTTACTCTTGACTGCTTCTAACACTCTTTAAAACATTTTTAAAAGTAGTGTCTCTGAAGCCACGAGCTATTGCAGAAAAACAGGGCTTGGACATCTGCAGTTGTACATTATTTATGCAATAATTTTCCCCTAGTAATGGCCTTCTGAGAAATACATGGTCAGATTCATAAAAAGGTCTCTCATTCCTGGTCCCTTAAGTACACACGTTCAAACATACATCTAGTGCCTGCACAATAAAAATAAAAATGATGGATGAGGTAAGGGACTCATCTGACTGTCTAATAAACTAAATGGTTATTAAAGAGATGGGGTGTTTGTTTACCTTACAAAGCTGAGAAGCGAGGGTGTCTAGCAGCATCTAACCAAAGGCTTGTGCTTAAGAGTTCTCATGCTCAGCTTGCAGGGCTAGATGCAGCCAACGTGCTGCTCTGGGGACGAGGCAGCCTCCCCCAGCTGCACTCCTGACACATAACAACTCCCATTGCTATCAGAGCCAAAGGACCAAGCATCAACCACCGGGGCTGTGAGGATGCTGTGGATGATTAGGGTGGGATGTAAGGAAGATCTGCCATCCAACAACAACAGATTATTTTTTGAATATTGCTCTTATGCACCCAATTTTTTTCTTACTAAAAGAAGAGAGAGTCTGTGACACCAAAACCAACCACCTTGGAGAGATCCCTACATCCTTGAGAGACAGGAGTCCTTCTTCCAAACCAGGCAAGAGAGAGGGTCTAACCTCCCTCTGTGCTTCTACCCAGCCCCAATGAACCTCTGTGAATAGCCTAACCCCAGAGCTACAGGATATGCCAGGCAGGGCAGATTTCCTTCTCTTTCCCCCTCTCATTTCTTTTGACCAGAAATTCTGTCTGGACCGGGGAAACTTTTCCCATGGAGTTCCCACAAAAAGCTTCAGTTTTAATGAACAAGCATTCATCAGAAGGGGAGGAAAAGGTCTTTTACTGAAGGATTCTTCACCAGTCTCCACTGTTAGTGCTGCAACAAGGACCTGACTTCAATATACCATTTCAAAAAAAAAAAAAAAAAAAAAAAAAANAACAAATGCCTCTCCCAATTTTTTTTTTGTTCAACTCCCAGCTTTCCCCTCCACGAGGAACTAGTGCAGCACAGAACAAAAGGCAGCAGCATGGCTATCTAGTGCCAAGTTCCTATTGACAACCTGTGCCAACCCAAAAGTGAGGACTAAGTGTCTTTGTGCCTCAGTTTTCCTCTCAGTGAGAAAAAGTGTTTGCCTGTCTCCCAGGGAAGCTTAATTCTTCTCTTTTTTATTTAGCCTGTCTTTACACTGCTCTGGCAGAGAAGAGGAGCCTTGAACTGGTTATTTTATCATAGCGTGTACACCAGCTTAAAGGTGCTTTTATGTTGCATAAGGGAGATCTAAAGTGAACAGGACCCAGGTCTGCTCCAGGAGAACAGGTGCCTCATCCCAGTACGGAGCTTACAAAAGCTGTGGGCAGAAAGTGCAGCCTCATTCCACAGAGAAAGTTTGTCACAGGTTATACCAGCAGCCCAAATCTGCATCCCTTTCACCTTGGAGGGGAAAGAGAATTTGAAAAGCCTTGGGTATGCACATGTGCAAGGGCTGGCAGGACTAGCAAAGCAATGTGGTGAATAGGCACTAGCTGCCTGTCCCCCAAGCAAGGCTGTGGGTGGAGGGAGAGAAACAACCCCTTCTGTGTTTACTAGGAGCACAATAACAGCTGAGCAAATACAGCTCATGGGGATAGCATAAATCTCTCCCCACCTCTGTTAGTCATCAGCACTGCTACCCACTCCACCCTGTTCTGTCTGGGACCGTGGTCCTTCCAGGGTATTCTGGCTAATGTAAAGGTAAAGAGAAAAACAAACCTTTCAGGTGCTCCCAGACTGTACCAGTTGAGCAGTCCTTGCTTTACCTTGGTACTCACTCAATTTCATTTCTCAAGGCATAGGCTACAGAGGAAGCAGAGGTTACTACACGTTCCAGTGCTGAACAAGTACAATGCAAAGGTTTAACAGGTGGCTTATAATTTAAAAAAATGCATTGTTCCAAGTGGCTCATTAAACTTCAGCTATCCAGGAACACATCCTTCCCCTACCATTTTCCTCCTGCTCAAAGCGATAAAGTTGCACTGCACTCCTGCCAGCGTTACGTGATGAGAAGCCTATTCAATATCTACCCTCCAGCTTGAAATAAGGAGGAATGGCTGAAGGAAGCACTGTCCCAGGGATTAGAGTGAACTTGCTGAGGGACTATTTTGATGCACAACTTGTGCTCGCTTTGCAGAATCTGTGGGCATTGGGTGCTGCCCAGCTAGGAGAGGAGTCTGTTCCAGAGGGTTTCCAAACCACACAGGAATAAAGCTCCATGCTTGCGCATCTTGAAACCTGCCAGTTGAAAGCTACCTGTCCCTGCAATTTTAACTCAACTGTCTTTCAGGCAGGGCTTGGACTTTTTCTACCAACCCATCTCTCAAGCAGAGAGTCACACAGTCCTAGCTCTCCTAGAGCTGTAGCCATACTAGCTGAAGGATGGCAGAAAGAGAACAATAGTTTCTTTATGGCTACAGTACATCATCCTGGAAAAAAAAGGCAAATATTTGCATGTTCATACACAATGCATTAGACAGAGCTCTGATTAAATTCTGGTTCATTAGAGTATATTATAAGTTGTGTTATTCTCATAAGCAAATAATGAAAATATAGACTACATACAATTACTATGAGATAGTTGTCTAACACTGCAAGTTAAAAAAAACATGCTCCAAGATGAGAAGTCTCAAAAGTTCTCTGTGAAACAGTTCTTCAGTAATGAAAGCAATCATGAGACTTGTCTTGTATCAAATTAAATGACCAATTTGGCTAGTGGAACATAGCATCCAATTTACAGACTGAAATTCAGGAAAGAATTCAAAACCATCTTGATAAATGATTTTAAATCAGCATGATCACAACTTACAAGTACAAACCATAACAACCAGCAAGGAGAAACCCAGTGCATGGAGAGGAAATTACTGGCGAGACAGCAAGACTCGGAAAAAAATGGTCAGGAGCTTAGGTAGACCACAAAAAAGTCTGCAACTTCATGACACTGCAAACAGCAACAAAAAAATCAAAACAGGTAAATCTAGCTGTGGGATGTAGTGACAGGGGCCTCACATAAGAAATAGGCACTAAGGAGTGGTGAGCCTTTAAATCAGCCCTGTGTCCAGCTCTGGGCACTGCACTTTGAGGGAGAGGTGGACCGTTTGGCAAGAGTGCAGGAGAGAGCAAAGGGAACAGGCAGAGGTCTAGGAAACTTGATCTATGAGAAAAGGCTGAAAGAATTCCATTTGTTTAGTCTAGAGATGACATTCAGTCTTCTGAGACATAAAAGCTGTTATATAAAAAAAGATGGTCATAGATCATTTTTTGTCTTCCCCATGGGTAGTTCAAGTAGCAGTCAGCTTACTTGGAGAAAGGAGATTTAGGTTTGATATAAGAAAGCCCTGGTGATTAACTGTTAACTCATTGGACGAGGCAGTGGGATCCCTGTTGCTGCATTAGGAACAGGTTACACGTCACAGCTGCTGTTAACTGGATATGAACCTGAGTTAAAACAGGGAGGGGAAAAAAAAAAACCTATGTGACCTCTTCAGGTCTTTTCCACTCTCCTCACACAGACTGAGAAGCTTCAGCAGATCCTAGATGACAGACGTAACATCTTTGCAAATACAGCCTAAAATCTTGAAGATATTTGATCTGGTTTAAGTTTCCAGATTTTATGGTCTGATATTCCTAATACACCTGGCTTCCATATTCTGTATGACAGTTGTAGCTATGCAGTACCTTCACAATGACAACAGTTTCTGCAGTCTGAACAGAGAAAGTCTGGCACCAAAATGCAGCCCTCTTCAGTTCTTTACATCAGGACAGTTCCTCAGCAGTAGAAAAGCTTTCAACCTTAGACACTGCCCTTGTGATTTTGAGAGGAAGCTACCCAGAATCTGTGTTTTTTCTTCCCTAACTCCTCTTTTCCATTTCACATAGTTTCTAAGCACTGTTAGCTTGTGGCATACCTAGCTTTGAGATAAGCCACCTTTCTTGATACACTCTGAGGAATGGTATTTAATAAAATGGGAAGCCATAGGTGTTTCCACTGGACCCTTAACATTCTTGGGAAACTATTTTCACTTCCACACCTGTTTTTAGTAGTGCTTGGAACAACTAGCACAGCAATTGTTGGAGAACTTGCCTACCTCTGCTGGCTGGAGTATACGAGCACACTATTTTTGCAGTGTTGCGGCCTTTCAGTACTTAAAGGGGGCCTATAGGAAAGATGGGGACAGTCTTTTTAGTAAGGCCTGTTGTGACAGGACAAGGGGTAATGGTTTTAAACTAAAGGAGGGGAGATTTAGGCTAGATATAAGGGAAAAATTTTTTACAATGAGGGTGGTGAAGCACTGGAACAGGTTGCCCAGAGAGGTAGTGGAGGCCCCATCCCTGGAAACATTCAAGGTCAGGTTGGACGGGGCTCTGAGCAACCTCATCTAGTTGAAGATGTCCCTGCTCACTGCAGGGGGGTTGGACTAGANCACTGCAGGGGGGCTGGACTAGATGACCTCTAAAGGTCCCTTCCAACCCAAAGCATTCTATGATTCTATGATAATTACAGGACACCAAATACAAAGCTTTTGAAAACTGTCACAGGCAAGTAAAAAGTATTTTGGACTGGTCTTCCAAACTACAGTAACATTCTTTTTTTATGCTACTGCTGGTGAGTAAAAGGCGGGAAAGAGAGACAGGTTTATAGTGTGATGAGTCTTTTCATTTAATGACAGATCAGCTTTTTCCTGTAGTATTTAGCACTTTACAAGGAGGCAGAGAGAATTGCCTCTGACAGGAGTGCTAGCACTCACTTGGACATTTAGCTTGAGCCAGCTGTNGAGCCAGCTGGCTCTGGGAAAAATTTTCAGGCTTAAGAAGTTCAATGATGAAACATATGGGATTCAGACGTCAGCCACAGGACAGAGAAACTGCTCCCACTTCATCAGTGTCATGAGATGGAGTTAGCCCTCTTCCACACTCTGGGTTGAAAGGCAAGGGAAGGACTACAGAGGTCATCT